>JAABKJ010007545.1:213464650-213528566 GCA_011634705.1 Andricus grossulariae | reverse complement strand
TCGATTACAAGTAAATAGTGAAAGAAAATCCGAGAACCTGACGTTTAAATGAAAATTAGGATTTTTTGAAAATTTTCCTAAGTACGTGGACGGACAAAATGCACTTATCCGATAAGGATATTGAGTTGAAACTTTGTTTGGTATTGTCCGATATCGACTACAAATAATTTTTGAAAGAAAATCCAAGAACCTGACGTTTAAATGAAAATTTTCCTAAGTGCCTGGACCGAAAAAACGCACTTATCCGATAAGGATATTGAGTTGAAACTTTGTTTGGTATTCTCCGATCTCGACTACAAATAATTTTTGAAAGAAAATCCGAGAACCTGACGATTAAATGAAAATTTTCCTAAGTGCGTGGACCGACAAAACGCACTTATCCGATAAGGATATTGAGTTGAAACTTTGTTTGGTATTCTCCAATCTCGACTACAAATAATTTTGGAAGAAAATCCGAGAACCTGACGTTTAAATGAAAATTTTCCTAAGTGCGTGGACCGACAAAACGCACTTATCTGATAAGGATATTGAGTTGAAACTTTGTTTGGTAATGTCCGATATCGATTACAAGTAAATAGTGAAAGAAAAACCGAGAACCGGACGTTTAAATGAAAATTAGATTTTTTTTTTCAATTTCCTGTAGCTTTCAGAGTGCATGGGTGGATAAAAACAGTTGTCCGATAAGGATATTGAAACTTTTTTTTTTGTATTGTCCGACATCGAGTATGAGTAACTTGTGAAAAAATTCCGAGAACCGAGCGTTTAGAGAAAAATTAGCATTTCTTACTGATAATAAATATATTTAATTTCATTAAAATGGTAATTATGACATAGTAATAAAGTTAAAAACATATAAAATCACGTTGTTTTCATTATTCTCTTGTTAACCAAACAATAAAACAATTGATTTGGGTAATTTAAAAAACATTTGTACTTTCGTTTATAAACGTTGCGGACTTCAGGTACATTCGTTTTTCGACGATTTAATTTGGGTATTATAATTTCTCACCATGTCTCCCAAAACAAAGTCTCCTAGCTTAAAAAATTGGTAATTAAAGTTTAGCAAGTGTTTTTTTACTCGATTTATCCAAAATAGAAAAAATTACAGTCTTATTGTAACAGAAACCCATCGAAAATCTTTTGGATTTTTCTCCAGAAAAAAATAAATAAAAACATAAAATTACGAGTGGCCCGGTTTCCCCAATATGTTACGGTAATTTTTATTCTATTTATTTGACATAAAATTTTACGCTATTAGGTCATAAAATAAAGTCTCTTACGAGGAAACGCCTTTTTACATAATAAAAACATTACCAAGGCTAATCCAATTCCTAATGAATCTTGAATCGAGATAATTAAACACGTCCTTGCAAATTTCATCTCGCAAACCAAGAACGGAATTTTTCCATGGACATAGAAATTAATTTTACGCAAAAAGATAAGAAATCTGCCTTCTCATGATTAGTATAAAAGATCAATGCACCTTCATTTTGGATTGATTAAATCTGATGAAAATTGGGAATTCAAAAATCTCACAAAAAGACAGAAAGACTTTTTTGGAGTCGCGATCAGCGGGAATAATGAAATTAACCTCGAAATTGAAAATTTTCCAAAAATAACCGATATGGAGTAAAAATTGACTCTTGAAATATCCCAGAGAGGATGAAATATAGGAATAACTTAAAATTACTTACGTTACTCTCGCCTTCGGCAGGTTCGGCCGGGACAATTTCGCCATTTGCAGGTTGATTTTCTCCTGCTTGGGGAGGATTTTCAACCAGGCGTTCGTTGCTTTCATTTTCCTCGCCTGACATTCCGGCTTCTTAAAAATTTGTCCTCTCTGAGGAGGAGAAACAAAGTTTCTACCTCTGACTTATTCTTTACACTGAAACAAATTTCCCGGACGTGACGACATTCGACAGTGCTTTACGAGTTTACGTCATTAAAGAGACGAGAATCAAACAGGAAGGAACGTGACTCAGGTAAAGCTTCCTTCACAGGGTCAAGATTTCGAATATTCAAGCGGGAAAATTTAAAATATGAAAAAATAGCATTAAATTTAAAAGTGCGCAGTCCGAAATAAAAAAAATTTGCAGTAAAAAATTAACTTTATTTTCTCAGCAAAATTGACAATATCCTGAGCTTTTATTATTAAATTATTGAAGAAAAATTACTATTTATTTATCGAAGTCTTTCCACTTTTCCTCTCTTTTCACCAATAAGAAAATCCAAATATTTTTCGTTCAAAGTTTTTTTCTATTTTGTTACAAAGTGTATTATTATATTTTTGTTTCAGGATTAATTTTTCGTTGTTGAAAATTTTATCATTTGGTTAAAAATTTAACTAATTTGTTGAAAATTAAACAATTTTGTTAAAAAGTCATCATTTTTTGTTGAAAACTCAACTGTTTGTATACAAAATTGGTTGTTTTTTGTTTGTTAATGAAAATTCCACTATTTGGTTAAAAATTAACTTTTTTTGTTGAACATTCAACTGCTTTATAGACAGTTTGTCTTTTTGACTTAGAAATTCAACAATTTGGTACACATGTTTTTACTTTCTTGACCAACAAATCTTTTTTGTTTGAAAATTCACCGACTTCGTTAAAAGTTGGACTGCTTTGTTCAAAATTTCATTTTTTGGTGGATGGTTAATAATTTTAGTTGAAAATACATCTCTCTGGTTAAAAAGGTAACTATTTTGTTTAAAAGTGCCTTTATTTGTGTTTAAAAGTTCCCTTTTTTTTAGTTAAAAATAATTTTTTTACTGAAAATTGAACTATTCCAGTTAAAGATTCATCATATAAGTTGAAAGTTTATCTCTTTGGTCTAAAATCTTAATTGCTTGTTCAAAATTTGTCTTGTTTGGTAAAAAATTAATCTTCTTGGTAGAAAATTTACCTGTTTGGTTGAAAATTCAATTATTTGCTTAAAAATTAAAATTGTTATTAAAAATTCTCATTTTCGTGAAAAAATTTGACTGTTTTGTATAAAATTCGTCTTTTTAACTTAAAAATTCAACAGTTTGTCAGACATTTTTTTACTTTCTTCATGAACAATTATTTTCTGTTTGGAAATGCATTTCTTTTGGTAGAAAATTTATATTTTTTTGTTGAAAATGCACCTTTTTGTTACAAAATAAATCTGATTTGGTTGAGAATTGAACCATTTTGTTGAAAATTTGTCTTTTTGTCGAAAATGTAAATATTTTGTATAAAAACTCGTATTTTGTTGTTGAGAATTACTTTTTTTCCACTGAAAATTTTATCGTTTCGGTTAAATATTCACGAAATAAGTTAAAAGTTCATCTCTTTCGTTGAAAATTTTTCTTTTGGTTGAAAAATAATTTTTTTTACTATAAGTTGAAAATTCAACTGTTTGTTCGAAAATTAACATTTTTGTTAAAAATCCATATTTAATTTGTCTTTTTGGTTTGAAAATTCAACAACTTGGTTGAAATTTTTGTTATTTCTTTTGCCTGAAACATCGTTTTTGGTTGAAAATTCAACTATTTTTTTTTAAATTTCATCATCATCCGTTCTGGTAGAAATGTAATAAATGAGCTATTTTTTAGTGACAAATGAGTAAAAATGACAAATTTATCATTAAAAATAACTGATTTATAGTTAGAATTCAATCACTGAATAAAATTGATGAAAATTTTAATTAATTTTAATTCTCAAATTAAAAAATTAGTTTACTTAGTTAAAAATTAATTTTGTTGTTGAAGATTTATTATTTTATTCGAAAATCCATCTCTCTATTTGGAAACGTAACTATTTTATTATAAATTCAACTACTTTCTCGAAAATTCGTCTTTTTAGGTAGGCAATAATTCTTCTTGGTTGAAAATTGATCTTTTGGGTTGAAAATTCAACTATTTGGTGAAGAATTCATCTATTTTGTTGAAAATGCTATATTTATACTTGAAATATTATGACTTTCCAAATTTTTAAATATTTAAGAAACATAAAAACTAGATTACCCATGTCTTAAAACTGAGTTTTTGTGAAAAAAGTTTTTTTTTAAAATTATAACTGAGGTTGTTTTTGCTAAGTTCTTTCCTTTATTTTACAACATTTCTGAATAAACCGTCGAATTTAAGTACTAAAATTAAAAATATACCATTTTCTGAATCATTTACAACTTTCAATTTTAATAAAAATGGGTTTATTTCTCAACAAATTTAGTTACATTTTAGATTTATTTGACGAAACTAAATTTTTAATTTTGAGCGAAGTTCGTAATAAAAAAAAATAATTAGTAGATATATTCATTAACATGCTTTTTAAAATAAATTTTTAAATGGACACTATAAATCAACCCTATATACAAAATTGATAAAATCTCTCTTTCTTTAAAATATAAAAAACTATACAAAATTAATAATAAATTCAAAAAATAATGTATTAGCAACTTTTACCATCAACATGCATGCAACTTTTCAAACTTATAATTTTTTCAAAACAAATTGAATTATCTCAAAAGCGGATCAGGGGATAATTTAAAATTTTATTTCTAATCTTTCTTGGGACTACATAGAACCATAATTAACCAGAAAATCTAACAGGGTAAACATTTAATTTTCAAAAAAAAAAGGAATTTTCAAGAAAATAGTTAAGCTTTCTACCGAAGTGATGAATCTCCGATAAAAAATGAATTCTCAAAAAATGATGTAATATTTGATATTTCCACAAAAAAATTAATTTTAAAACAATAACAGTAGATGATCAGGCTGCGTTCTAACTCAAAATTCCTACCTTACCGACATCGAGAGGATTCTAGTCGTAGTGGTTCGTGTCCGTGCTAACTTTTTCTGGAAAAGTGGTTCATGTCCGTGCTAAGCTTCCAGAACATTCTCGAGCGTCCTGATGACGTCATCGTGCATTCCTACCTTACCGGAATTCTTGATGACGTCATCATGCGTGCCTACCTTACAGACATTGATACAGGAGGGGTACTGGACCTACTTTACCGACATCGAGAACATTCTACAGCTGACGTCACCGAGTAATATTGCGCAATTCTGCCAGCCAAATGCATGTAACAACAGGTTCAAAGTTATTTCTTATCTCAAGAATTTTTTCCCGTAAATACTTTCAAGGTTATAATTTGCTTTGTCCTGGCAATTTCTACTGCGTCACATAGTTATTTCAAGGATGATTTATTGCTTCCTGACCGATAAAATATTTATTTAATGTGCAAAAACGTGCAGGTGTGCAGGCATACAGATGGAATTTGATACGGAGGGCTATGCATGACATCCTGTTTTGGCTAGCTAAATTTTATTTATTGCTTCCTTATAGATAACATATTCAACATTCTTCTAGAACATTCTTGATGACGACGTCAAATTAAACTGCGCAATTTTTTTGTTGGTAAACAAGTTCAAGGTTATTTCGCATGACGCATTACAATTTGCGTTGCAAAAATATTATATCCCAAACGTTTCGATTATAATGTAGAACCTTTCAGAACTAAATGATAAAGAGGAAGATAAAAAATTAAATTCGAAAATATTTTAAATCAATCGAATAATATAGGTAAGAGAGTATCTAAAAGAATAAAGCATTTCCTATGGTAGGTTATGTGCTCAGGATTCTTAACACTTTAATCTGGTGTCGAGTAGCGAACGGGCGGGCGAGGACTCGAGATAAAATCCAGACGTGTTTAAAGGTTTTGATTTTAGAAAACATTTGATGCACTGACCGTCTAAGTATGCATACATTTCGTTAGACTCTGATTTCGTTCTCTAGGGATCAATTCTTTTTACTGCTCGCAAAAGTTCGCTTTCTTAGTCGAAACACAACGTTTGAAAATCATTCTTTTGCTATATGCTAGGTCCGTCAACCTCTCGACATGCCACATGAAATAAGATACTATTTATTTGTCCATTAATAACTATTGTTCGTTATTTTTTTCTACAATTTTCATAATTTGCATTTATTATTGACAATAGCATTTTATTACACAAATACAAAATTTCAAAATAATTGCTAACAAATTTGTTGAAGTATTAATTTTCAGATTTTGATTACTGTGAATATTTCATCGGTTAATTTAATTTGCTATCGACAATTTTTATTCATAGGAAATTTTTATTATGATTAATAAGGTGTGTTAAAGCCACTCGTTGCACTATTTTAATAATTTCAAAAATCAGTCTCACGCAATTTACTTAAAATCATATAATTTTTAGTATCAATATGTCCTTTTTATTTTCATTAATTTAAAAATGCATCCACATTATTCAAATTAATGAATACATCTCGATTAAATTGACTTCTTGAAATTAAAATTTTAAATTAATCCGACACTTTCTCTACTCTACTATTACGCCACTACTGGAAGTGGCAACTTTGTGAAATAATCGGAAGCTTCAATGAGGCAACTTCCCCCACCACGAGAGCCCCCGGACCTGTGTATACGATCGTGGTTTGGTTGGAAAATCAAAGATGTCTGCACGCCGAGGGCCACACAATAATACTATTTGCATGGGACAGAACACAGTGAAAACAATTTTATTTATCTTTTAAACATTTGTGACAGGTTATCGAAAAAAAATGTCAAAGTGAAAATTAATTTCAATGAAAAATGAAGTATGGGAGCGTTTATACTTTGTATGTCAACGTGACAGTCGTACTAAAGCACATAACGGACTTAACCTCTTCTACTTCATACGTTTCCCGAAACATTGTTTATCATACAGAAGTGGTCGTATTAGGAAAGAAGATTTCAAAAAACATTTTTAAGAATGTCATCATTGCATGAGATGTAAAACCTCTCAATTTCGCCTCCTTTAAATTTATAACCATGATCCTTCATCAATTTGTGGATTGATGTCCCTTCCTCTTTTTATGCGTTCCTTTACTCTGAAATTAAACTGTTAAATACATATTAACTTATATTATGACAACTTATAATAATAAATTATAGTAACAATAATAGTGTTGCATGCAAGTACGAAATGTGCACTTTTGTTTGTAATACATTTTCAATGAATTATGAACTTTATTTATTTGAAATATTTTTGCATATTATCAATTTTCTAATTTAATTTAATTCATATTTTTGACTGAAATTCAAAAATGTAAGAATATGCTTCAAAATGATATATTCTTTTGTAACAGATATGGCATTTTCCGAAAATTTCGGCTTTGTAACACCATACTATACAAGAATTATTTTTTACCACTTTCATTCCAAAACACCACCAATTTTATTATAAAACAAAATACAAAACCTGAATCCTGTATTTTACCTTTAATATTTATTGCAATCACAATAATATAATTGAAATTTAATAATATGAGAAACTTAACCTGCAAACCTGTTTACAAGTTCAGCTTATTTTACCACTAATAGGTTGCTTCCGACAACTTAACCACCGTTTCAATTGAGCAAAACTACGTTTTTCTATTTCACACTTACCCAATTTTGTACCCGGAACATCATTGTCATTTAATTTCACCCCGCTAAAAGGTACAATTGTATACATTTTTACAAAATATGAACGCAACTTGCATCCTACGCGGGATACACATGGCAGCCGCACATCGCAAATAAACTTCCGATAGTTGGGTAAAATCGTCTATTGAAAAGAGCGTCAACTCAAGCCAATCAAAATTCATAAAAGTTCAACTAGTTTCGGTACAGCGGCATTAATCAGAATTGAAGTACTCCGTTGTCTCAACTCTTCCTTGAGGATCTCTAGGTAGACAGAGAGGGTCCGATCGTCTCTTTTTTGATCGCGCCTCGTTGTCTATCTCACATGGTAGAAAGAGAGGTCCGTTCGACAAGGCATCGCAGTCCCACCCCTTGACGCTTGCAAATATATGCGTACGCGCATGAATGCAAGGATTAGTGACCAAACGACAGAAGGCATAACTAAGATCATCGACAGAAGGTATACTTTCCCAATCCTGGCTCTGACCCTTTATTTGTTATGTTCATGGTTTGAATTAGAAAACAAAGTAATTGAATGTAATTCTACATTCTTATATTAAAATTATAAAAGTTTGAAAAAAAAACGGACTTTGCCTATCATTGAACTTGTCAAGAAATATGTAAATATTACTTTGTATTGTTTACAGTGAGTGTCACATAAATTACAACCTTTGCTTTCACTGAATATCTAGAAAACTTAAAAAAAATATAATTGGAGGAAATATCTGTCAATCGTATCAAGATGATGATGGACTACTTTGTTACGAATAATTCATTGGCACCCGCCCCTATGGGAATCCAGAGCACAGCTGGTGCTGTTCCCGTTAAAAATGACAAAGGTAACTAGTTATGTGTAATCAAGTTACACTGTGGCTGTTTAACCCGCTATATCGGGACGAATATTTTCGGAATTACATGTATTTAGACCGTTGTCGGGCGGGCAAGGGCTGTATTTACCCTGAAAGAAACATTGGATTGAAAAGTATTGTTCCGCGTTTTTTTCGGTAAATGAATGGTGGAAAGGTAAAAGGAGGTAAGTGAAAAAATGGCAATAGGGACCTTTCTGATACTGTTGCCGCCGCCGAAAATTGCGGCGACCCGTGCAAAAGTAAGGTGAGCAAAGCTCGATATCCATTGGAAACAATACGAAATAAATTAAAATTATAAAAGCTGTCATAAGTCATACGCATTTTGAAAAAAATGTATGCGATTTGGAACAAATTTCTGTATGGTAAAAAAATTGTTCAAAATGTGTACGACTTATGGAAGCATTTTATAATTTTACTTTACTTTGCATTGTTTCC
Source organism: Andricus grossulariae (assembly GCA_011634705.1). Classification (NCBI taxonomy): domain Eukaryota; kingdom Metazoa; phylum Arthropoda; class Insecta; order Hymenoptera; family Cynipidae; genus Andricus; species Andricus grossulariae. Next base: position 213,519,816 of record JAABKJ010007545.1, on the reverse strand, counting down.
AATGGATTTCGAGTTTTGCTCACCTCACTTTTGCCACGGTCGCCGCAATTTTTCGGTGAATCAGCGCCATCGAAAGATAGATTAGGTCCCTATTTATATAAAAATTAACACCAAAAAAATTTTGAATTTTTTGTAAATATTGAAGCTCAGGATGTCAACAACTGATGGCGTTATAATTTCCTCGGATTCCATAAAATGGGCCCCCAGGGGTTTGTTGCCTAAGCCTAGCAGGCACTGGCATAAGATAAAACATGCAGGAATGTTTCATCATCCCTGCCACATTTCCTGAACTCTGTCGAGGTTTTGACCTCCATTTTATGCATATGATAGTTCAAGTGGTTGTGCCCTGTGAGAATCTGAATCACTGTCCTTAGTTCTTTCTTAGGTAATCTCAGGATTTCCCTGGCTCTGGTCATCCTGTACGTATAGCCCAGGATGGCTTTTGCCTGTCTTTTAATGGGCATCCCGATTCAGCAAGACGCTGGTCCCGCAATACCGGGTTTTCAATTGTTTCGCCGCTTTTTCGTTGCCCTTGATCCCTGTGTGATCAGGAATCCACATATGAGGCTCACGTTGTTCTTTTGTACAATTTGGTTTAATGCCTGCTTTTTGCAGTCCCAAACGAGCTCTGATGTTATTTCTGGTTTTCAACTACAGTTAATGTCGCATGGCTGTCCGAGCAGTTTGTAAAGCTGCCTACCAACAGCGTTTTCCTCTATTAATGTCTCAGCGCAACGAAGAACAGCCAGGACCTCCGCCTCAAAGACAGTGGCATGTCGCCCAAGTAGGATCCCTATCCCCCTCCTTCCTGTGCTGTCATGCCATGTGCAAGTTTCTTTGATATTTAAGAGCTTGCGTCATGTCAACTGCATCTATGGTGACTAGATCTTTACCACCCCGCGAATGTTTACAACCTCCATTTTGTTCTTCTGTAAGGATGTCATTCTCGTCGCAGTGGGAATATATCTTATCTGCAATGATAGCTGGACCAGTACACGTCAGGAATATCAGAATCTGCAAGTGATCTTCGATTTTAATGAAACTTGGTGAAATTATAGTGCAATATAAGAGACATTTTGAGCTTTGTAAGTCCAAGGTTTTTTTATTAAGGCAAAAGCCGTATGTACCGCTGTCAAAAGCCTACTTAAGATACCCTCCACGAAAGACCTCATTGAACCTGATAGAATTCGTATGAGGATCTATAAGATTCAAAGAGTTTCAATCTGGCTGCCTGTTAAGAAAAAATTTGCCAGATAGAATATCTGCTGGTTTATAAGAGAAATTTACATATCGGTAACCAATCTGGATTTCCCATTGCAAAATGAAGTGGTTTCTGTGGGGATTTTACATAACTGCGTAACCAATTGTGATTTTCAAACTGAAAAAGTGCTGGTTTTTGTCTGGAATTCCAAAATAAATTTGTTGAGATTTCGTAAAGTACCCACATCGGTTGGTTTTTATGAGGTTTTTACATAAACAGAACCTACTTGGATCTCCAGACTCAAATAGAGCTGGCTTCTATCCGGAATACCAACATTAATTTTTCAGATCTCAAAGTCTATTGGTTTCTATGAGGTTTCTATGAGGCCTATTAGGAATTCCTTACTAAACCTGCTAAAATTAGACAAATCTATAAGTTTTACTCTGGAATTTACGTGACAAAGACCGCATTATTTCTCATAGATTTTTTTTTCTATCAGGTTGAATGAGGTCTTTCGTGAAGGGACGTGATATTATAAATTGTCAGGGGTTCGCAGACAGTGGTTACAGAGACCACGGAAAATAAAATTAAAAATTTGTTTCTTCTCTATCACCGTAAGCTGCTACAAGGACCAAGGATCGAACTTAAAATGAGCTTGGATTAGCAGAAAACTGAAGAGGCTAGCTCTTGAAGCAACCTTAATATATTATATTATCTTATTATTATAATAGTCAGTTTGCTGAAGTAAAAACTGAAATTTTTGTTTACTAGTCTCTCTCATTTGCGTCAATTTTTTAAATATATATTATCGTTAATTAGGAATTAAATTTAAAGAAAGTGTAAAAATTATTTAAGGCGGCCGAAGAAAATAATTCCCTTGATAGAACAATAGAGGGTAATAATGATGGTAATAATTCCATCATAGGTAACGGGGCCGAGGGAATAATAAGTGGGTTAAACGCACCACCCACTTCTGCTTTATTTAATACCGAAATGAATACTAGTGAACCAACTCCATCGGGTTCTAATACTATTCACAACTTGGGTGTAACTGCTCCTAAGAACCAAATACAGTCCACGCTTAATTCAAGAGTGATAAGGAATTTGAATTCCGATTTTAATACCCCAACCTACTCTAATCTGACAGCGCAAATGACAAGTAGTCCTTTGATAGCCAACCTAAATACACTGGAAACCGGAGCGACGGGGTGTGATCGTGCGGGGGCCATAATTAATGACTCTAGACTTTTTTCTTTGCTAAGTCAAGAGCCCTCAAAGTCAATTCCTTTCAAAGCCGCACTTGAATTCATACCAAGGAATTTCAATGGGAAAAATATCCCTGTTAGCCGTTTGGTGCGAGGCTGCATAAACGCGCGTAATTCAATAGCAGCCGAAGGTCGCCAATAGTACGGCGGTTAATGTAAGATATTGTGACCAACCTTGCATTTTATTCTAGAGCATTCAGATTTGACACATTTATAGGATATACCCCCAGCTTACTTCTAAGAAGTGGAAACAAGGTTGCACCCCCGGGAGGGCAGCAGTATAGCGGGTTGCCTACCTAACAGTGGTAGATCTCAAAAACTTAACAAATCGTGCGTTTCGGTGACTTCTATAGGCCGGGATCAGTCCTGAAATACCTGAAATACACTGAAAATACCGGAATCACAGTGTTTCTATCAAAATGTCTTGCACAACTGGTATATCTGCGACATTTTTTGGTGAAACTACCTCCTATTAAACTAAAAACAAAGGAATATTCGAGCATATACATCTTGCCATCTGCTGGGTGCCGTATGGTCTTCCCTGTCCGAAGGCCAACCCAAGGGCCTGCATACTGGCGAAGATAATCAACATTGTCCCGCTGCTAGAGCTAAGCTCGAGAAACCTGATGGTGATAGCCACAGATCTTAAAGGGATAGGAAAGCTGGTCATGGGATCGGCCTACTTCCCATATGACAGCGATACCAATCCACCAGTGGAGGCACGTACACTGGTGGATTACTGCAACGTAAGGGGTCTTTCTCTTCTGCTGGGGTGCGATGCTAATTCCCACCACACTTTGTTGGGCAGCACGGACAACAACTCAAAAAGTAATGATCTATTGGAATACCTTATCACTACTGATTTAGATATTCTTAACACAGGGTGTAGCCCGACGTTTCGTAACTCGGTCAAAGAGGAAGTCATCGACATCACTCTCTGTACCGCTTATTTTAGTGGTAATATCAAGAAGTGGAAAGTCTCAGACGAACCCACTTTCTCAGATCATGCACAGATAGAGTTCGAGTTGTAATATTTTGTATCCGCGGGCCGTAAGTCGGCCAGAAATCCAAGAAGAACGGGTTGGAACCAGTTTTTCAAGGAACTAAGGAGTGCACTCTCGTAGGTGCCCAGTTCAATCAGAGACGTAGACATCCTGGAGATAGCAGCCAAGATTTCCACGGAGGCCATCAAATCTACTTATGAAATTAATTGTTCGATTATACTTCATCCAATGATTTTCGTCCCAACAGCCTCACATCTTTCCCACTAAAAAACAGTAGAAAAGCTTGAGGATAGATAAATCCGCGACAAGGTCTTATCAACTAGGCCACTTCACAAGGAATAACACGCCTATAGGGCTGGTTACTCGATAGAGACGGCCCTAAATGGATCAGTAAACCTAATCGATGGATAACTGAAGGAGAAAGGCCTCGCGATTGGAACCTTCATGGATGTCGAAAAAGCCTTCAACTACACCTCCAAAGAGGTGATCTGGGCTAACAACAACGACGAAGGGTGATACCACTTTATGTGTAACCGTTGACTCTGGATGTCCACAGGGTGGCGTCTTGTTGCCCCTGCTGTGGTGCTTGGTAGTGTATGAACTGCTTCATCTGCTCACGAGTTAGAGCTACCGCGTTATAGGCTACACGGGCGATATACTGGCTATCGTGCGCGTCCAGCATCTGGATGCGCTCTTCGGAGTAATGCAGCAAGCACTGGGGAAAGAGGATTCTTGGTGCAAGATGTATGAATTATCGGTCAATCAGAGTAAGGCAGATGCGCTTGTATTCACCAGACGGTATAAGTGGGGAACCACGAGTACACTGAAATTGGTAGGACAACAAATGGAAATCAAAGAACGAGCTAAATATCTAGGAGTCATCCTAGATAAGAAGCTGTTATGGAACTAGCACCAGAAAAACAAGTGCAAAAACTAGTAGCCACTCTACGGCTCTGCAGGAGAGCGATAGGGAAAAGCTGAGGCCTGAGGCCGTTGAGATTTATGTGAACCTACACAGCGATCATGCGACCTAGGCTAACCTTTGCAGCGGTGGTCTGGTGGAGCAAGGTCGAACTGTCCACTGTGATGTCGGGACTGAAAAAAATCAGGGGACTGATTCTAAGAGGCGTCACTAGTGCTTTGAAATCGACACGCACAATGGCATTGGGGGCACTAACAGGATCGGAGCACCTCCATCTCATCATCAAGGCCGTGGCTGAGAAGGCGGCATGGAGATTAAATATGGTAAAAGGCGGAAGGATCTCGACGGTAGTGTGGATCCCAACCGACATAGCGAGTAGGCCGACCCTGAGCATGGTCAAAGACAAAACAGACACTCGCTATCTCTTCGACAAGAAGTATCGTGTTAGCCTATCCATGAAGGAGGATTGGGTTAGCGGCGAAGCACGCCTGCCCACTATGGAGACGACTAGTTTACAGATGGCTCCAGAAACCAGGAGAAGGTAGGAGCTGGTGTATATCATAAAACAATTGAAATAAGCTTCACAATTTCGATGGGGTCCTACGCCACAGTCTCACAATCTGATATTATAGCGATGCTCCAGTTTTGTATTTTCGTAAATTTATGACATTATTTTCTCTTTAGCTATATAAATAAATTAATCTGGAACTAAAATTAAACTATCTTTGACTTCTAGACTGAGAGTTAGTCAATAGACCTTTTCTAAATAGATGTTTACCACAGAGCAACAACTTCAGAGGTGAATTATGACAGTCTTCATAAGACAGAGTCGAAGTAGAGTGAAGTTTCATCAAAAAATGCCACAGGTATACCAGTTGTGCAAGAAATTTTGATAGAAATCCTGTGATTCCGGTATTTTCTGTGTGTGCCCCTGAAAGGTAGGCAATTCGCTTCCACAACCCATTTTCATGGTCAAAATATGCCTTAAACTACTAAATGTCAAGTGGGGGACTGATGCCGGCCCATAGAAGTCACCGAAACGGACGATTTGTTAAGTTTTTGAGAATTATCCCTGTTAGGTAGGCAACCCGCTATACCATTGCGCTCTAGGAGTTGCAGCCTTGTTTCCACTTCTTAAAAGTAAGATGGGGGTATGTACTACAAATGTGCCAAGTCTGAATGCTCTAGAATAAAATGCAAGGTAGGTTTGACTAACCGCCGTACTACAAAATTTATTTTTAATTGTTAGATCGCGTATTTCCGGCATCGCTTATAATTCGCTTCTTGACAGGGAAATTCACACTTAGAAAGCCCTATTGAAACATCTAAAAAATATTTTTACCGAACATAAAAATGTAAGCCAATTGAATTCCAAGCCAGCAACCGTGGCACAAAAAGATAACGAAAGTGCCCTAGAATACGGAGACAGGGTTAGTGAAATTTTAAAAAATATGATAGAACTCGTGGAAAAAAACACTCGTCAACTGAATCTGACTCGATGATCAGGTCAGCGAAAGACAAGGACTATGGAAATTTTGTAATGGGACTGATACCTACTTTAGTTTTGAGAGTAAAAATGGAAAGACCTGGATCTCTTAAAGATGCCATTATGGCAGCTGGGAAAGCAGAATGGGAAGTAAACTTTGCTAAAGAGTTGATTAAAGGAGGTGAGAACGATAAGAATGATAAGCCAGAAAATTCAGAACTTATTAGAGGAAAAAGTTATCAGGGAAATACACATAGGTCCTATCGAGGCAATGCTAGAGCACATGCATTTGGAAGTAACAGAGGACAAGGATTTGTCACTCAGGGAAGGAGAGGAGGCTGTCAGCAAATAGCTCCTTCAGTGGTCACCTGTCGCTGATGCGGTGAGCCGGGTCACCACGATTGGGGTTGCGCAAAGCCTAACTCCCTAAATCCTAAGAAAAGTTATAAGTGTCTCAAGACAGGGGACTTTGCGCGAGAATTTCCAAGTGGTGACACAGATGTAGTATGCTTCAAATGTAAACAAACGTGATTTTTTGCTAGAGATTGCATTTTTAAAAATATAGAAGAGTATAAAAATTTGAAATTTTGCAAATACTGTAAGGGCAATGATGATATCATTAATGATTGTAAAATCATCGCAAAAAAGGTCGAAGATAATGAAGCAGAACAAGAACATTCTTTAAACGAGTAATAAGTTCTCTGGATTGGTGTGACAGTGAACTTGTCCCGGCAATTACACCCAGCATACGTATTCTATTTACCTGAGACCCAGAACGGCAAGAAAGATCTCCCAAAATGAAATTGTTTCCTGATGAAATGACTAGAAATAAAGGACTCTGTTCAGTAGATATGGGAGCTGAACTAAGTTTAATCCATGAGGGTGAATTGAAATCAAATACACCCATAAATCAGGTACCCAAATTCGTTTTATCTGGAAGAGGGGGGAGGTCCGTATTTACATTGAGCGAGGTTCTGTTGAAGATTACTGATAGTCCTTGCTCCTTCCAGGTGGTTTCTGATTAACTCCCTCTCCCAGCGGATGGAATTGTGGGAATGCCATTTCTGGGAGATTCCTCGATCCATCTGAAAGAAAAACAAATTACACATCCATTTGGTACTTTCCCATTCACACCTGAATATAAAAATGTACATTTGCAGATAAGAGCCAGAACTAAACAAATAGTTACCTTGCCAGTTACAAACCCGGAAATAGGAGAAGGATATTTGCCACTTGTAGATTTAGGACCTGGAATATATTTGGGTAAAGTTTTAGTTAAAGTTAGAAAAAATAAAATTACTTTATTTTGTATAAGCCCCACCACCAGGGACACTTTACTTACTTTACATCCAGTAACTTTGGAAGAATTTAAGCTTCCAAAAACTCTTCCAGAAACTTCTACTAAAAATATTAAAAATATTCAAAACCACGATGAGGATCGATTGGACAGATTAATAGACGCACTAGATTTGGCCGATTTGAATAAAGAAGAACGGAGTACATTAGTTTCCACTATATCAAAATATACAAAGCGTCGCTTTGTTTGAAAGGAGATCATTTAGGATGCAGCAATGCTATCAAACACAGTATTACATTAGCCGATGAAATTCCTATCTATAAAAAGGGTTACAAGCATCCGCCCATTCATGAAAAAGTTATCATTAAAGAAACCGCAGATTTGATCAAAAATAAATCAATTTCACTTTCAGATTCTCCTTATAATTCCCCTGTATGGGTTGTACCAAAGAAACCTGACCCTCAAGGCAATAAAAGATGGCGTATAGTAATAAACTATAGAGCCTTGAACGAAAAAACGATAGGGAATTCTTTTCCCCTTCCCAATATTAAAAACATTTTAGATCAGCTAGGAGGTGCTAAATATTTTAAGGTCCTTGATCTAGCACAAGGCTTCCATCAGATAGAGGTCGAACCCAAGGATAGGCGTAAAATGAGCTTTTCCAGCCCTTTTGGTCGTTGTGAATTTAATCGAATGCCATTTGGAATGAAAAATGCAGCCTTCACATTTCAGAGATTAATGGGCAGGGTACTATCAGGGCTGCAGGGTATTGAGTTGTTTTTTTATATGGATGATATAGTAATATACGCGAAATCTCTAAAAGAACATAATGAAAAAGTAGACAAACTTATGGGGCGTTTCAAACTGCGAACCTCGTTCTTCAGCCCGGTAAATACAAATTTTTCCGCAAAGAAATCGTTTATCTAGGTCATATAATATCACATGATGGTTTAAAACTTGAACCCAAAAAGTTAGAAGCTGTTAGACGCTTTCCTCAGCCAAAATGTCGAAAAAATATCAAACAATTTTTAGTACTAGCGGGATATTATAGGCGATTTTTACCCGGATTTGCTCTTATAGCTATACCTCTCAATAATCTTTTAAAAAAAGGAGTAGCTTTTACATGGACACTACATACACAAGAAGCCTTTGAAAAACTAAAAAATATTCTCTGCTCAGACCTAATATTGCAATATCCGGATTTTTCTAAGCCCTTTGCTGTTTGGAAAAGGAACTACTAGCATTTATATTTGCCGTTATTCAATTTCGTCCTTATATTTATGGTCGAAAGTTTATATTAGTTACAGTCCATCGTCCTTTGGTATAGTTGTACCAGTTGAACGATCCTACTTCAGGGACAAGGTTGACCAGATGGAAGGTCAAATTAAGGGAATATGCATTTGAAGTCTAGCATAAACCGGGGCGAGTAAATTCAAATCCAGACGCATTATCCAGAAATCTGGTAGTAGATTTCGTTGAAGATAATAATATGGATATAGATTCTGAAATCTCTGAGGATGACACCGTGACTCATTCTGCACAGAGAGAGATTTGGAACCACGAGTACCCATTTGAGAGATTATCTTTGAGTTCTTTCGAGAGGGAGGAAGTATGCGCCAAGATTGGTGCCCGCACAAAACTAGGTGCGGAGTGGATGGAAATTGACACCAAGATTGGTGTGGTCATTCAGTCTGTGACCCCAGGGGTCAATCACGCTAATGCCCAGGGGGTGGTAAGGAGAAAGATGCCTACCAAAGTCACGATGATGAGAAATTGTCAGTGACACCCCATAAAGCGGACAATGAAATGTTGCCCGACGTGTTCTCGATTCAAGACAATGAGAGGTTGTCTGTGGACCTTGAGAATGAGAGCAGTGAGAGGCTGTCTGACGGTGAGAGGTTGTGTGGCAGTGAGAGTCTGTGTAGCAGTGAGAGGCTGTGTGGCAGTGAGAGACTGCCTAAACTTAAGGCGTGCGCACGCAGGTTAAAGAAGGGATTGGTAGAGGTAGTTTCAGAGGAACGTGAGGATGATTATTTGGATGAGGAAATCAGAAACTCTATAGTGGGCGTGTATCAAATCTTCAGATGTTCTGAAGTAATAGAAAAGGGAGATGAGAATGACGAAGGCGAAATTGCTAATGAATTACCTGTCCAAGGTGAAAACTTATCACTTGATAAATTTCACATCTTGTGATCACATATTAACTCCACCTGTAGGTCGAGATTTAATGGATAATGCAATTATTAAATTGGAAGACTTAAAAAATTAAAAGGTAGAAATCGGACAGTCTAATTTTGTTAAGGCACAAAAATAAAGCAATTTTTAACCTTTTTAGCAAGGATAAGTTTGATGATGAAATTCATACAATTAATATCGGATCAGCTGTTTCAACCTTAAAATATGCGTCAAGTGAATTCAAGATAAACTCATTTAGTATTTCACGTAAAGGAAATGGGTTTGATAGAATTACCTGGAAAGTAATAGAAGTTATTTTTAGAACTTATTTCGGTACGGAAAATTTCCAAATTACTATATGTACGGGGGAGGTTACAATCCCACCCGAAAGTCAAAGGCCACAAATTCTCAAGGAAAGTCACAATTCAGTAACAGGTAGTCATAAGGAAGTATTGAAAACTTATGAGCGTGTTAAAGAAAAGTTTTATTGGGAAGGGTTAACACAAGACGTTCAGAATTATGTCAAAAAAATGCGATTCACGCCAAAAGAAAAAGTTAGTCAGGGTTAAGACGAAATTACCTATGTGTATCACGGATACATCTTCCAGAGTTACTGAAAAGCTTCAAATGGACTTGGTTGGTCCATTACCCGAGACCGATTCAAAAAATGAATATATGCTAACTTGGCAAGACTGTTTATCAAAATATTCAGGGGCTATTCCGTTGACAAATACAGATGCTCCTACAATTGCAGTTGCTTTTGCTGAACATTTCAGATGCCGATTCAGATGCCCTGAATCAATTCACACGGACCAAGGACCACAATTTATGAGTGAAGTTATGGCAGGTTTTGCGGAACTTTTTTAAATTACTCAATATAAATCCGCTGCTTACCATCCACAATCTCTAGGAGCTCTTGAACGAAGTCACCACACCTTCGTGGAATATCTTCGTCATTATTGTGAGAAATCAGTCTGGGATTTGTGTTGCTGGTTACTAGAGAATCCATGGTTCATTTTTAACTTGAAGCTGCAAAACGAAGATGTAAAAAATATTATGATACAAAAGTCAATGAGACGAATTTCAAGGAAGGAGAGTATGTTTCTTCATTATTTGAAAAAAGAATTATTAAGTTAGGTGACCATTATGAAGGTCCATACAAAATTATCCGATTAGTCAACGACTATAATGTCGAAATCCTTAAAGGATGGGACCACATCCATAGTCCATATGAATCGCATAAAACATGCGTTTTTGCGATACGACCCCTGAAAAATATCGATAATAATGAGATACTAGAAATTAAATTTTATCTCTCCGGAGTGGAGATTTTTAAGGGGGGAAGGATAATAGTAAATAGGACAGTCCCTAATTAAATTGAAAGGACGATGCATACAAAATTAAAAAAATTATTTTAAAAGGATTGAGTGTATTATTTCGAAAATGTTCGGAAAATCTTGTTCCAGTATTTTGAGAATAATGGAATTAAGGTGAAAAATAGAATAAAATAAAAGAGATACGTATGTATATGTGTATGTGTGTTTACAGTATTTAAATTATTTTAGAATTAAAAGAGATGAAATTTTATGAATAGAGAATTTCGAAATTTAATAATAAAAGAATATATATATATATATATATATATATATATAATTTATATTTCCATCTTGTCTGAAATGACGTTAAAATATTTTCTGTATAGGAGAATATAACTTTGGTCGATATTGTCGATTTCCATTTTATGTGTGGATTTCTCTTCTCGATCCGTTACCTTCTCCGATGATAATACAGATTTCTATTAATAATTGAAAAAAAATAATTTCAAACAAAATCGTTAAATTTTCAACCTTTTTTAAACAAGAAGAATAATATTCTGCAAAAAAGACGAATTTTCAACAAAATACATCAAGTTTCAATCATATAGTTGGATTTTGAACTAAAAAAATAAATTTTTAACCAAAAATGGAATTGTTAAGTTCTTATTATATTAATTTTCAACAAAGTAACTAGTTTTCAACAAAACAGATGAATTATCAACAAAAACAATAATTATTTTCGAAAAAGAATAATAATTTTTTACCAAAAAGTCCAACTTTCAGTTAAAAAAATGACAAGAACAATTTTTTTCTTCCAAAAAGATGAATTTTCATTTAATTCATTTTCAATAAAAAAACTAGTTTTCACCAAAATAGATGATTATCAACAAAATTAATTTTTAAAGAAGAATAATAATAAGTTTTCAACTTAAAAAAATGCATTTTTCAACGGAAAATTTTCGTATATACTTTTTCAGGTTCATAAATTAATTTTTAGTAACAAAAAAAAATAGCAAAATAGTTCAATTTACATTTCATTAATTGTCATCAGAAAAAAAAAATTATTATCAACAAAAATGAAATTAATTTTCAATCAAGAAGAATACTTTTCTACCAAAAAGATGAATTTTCAACTAAAAAAGTACATTTTTTAACTGCAAAATTTTTAATTATATACTTCAGTTTTCAGTTTGAAAAATTAATTTTTAACTAAAAATAAACAAATTTTCAATCAAACATGAATTTTCAACCAAATGGTTGATTTTTCAAATAAAAGAGATCAATTTTCAATAAAAAATGGAATAGTTAAATTTTCAAAAACAAAAAAAAACTAACTTTCATAAAAAAAAGTAAAATTTTCAGCCTCAAAGCGCTGTACCAATTCGTGCTCCAATTCGGCTCCCCAACTGCAGTGCGCATGCGTTGCATCGGCATTCTTATTGGGTATTTTCACTTCAACCGCCAACTAACTTCACTTTGTTGAGTGCTGAGGGGAAAACAATGGACCAAATGCATGGGTTTCAGTTATTTGTGCCCAATTTTGCTAATATCTTCGTAAAAACTAATTTTTTTTATATAAGTGTATTGAAAAAATAGTTTTTATTTTTTAAGAACTATTCAATGACATAATAAAATGATAATTATTATTATTGATTACGAAGATATTACAATAATAAAGTTTCGTCCCATGCATTTGGTCCCTGGGTTTCCCCTCAGCAATCAACGAAGTGAAGTTAGCTGGTGGTTGAAGTGAAAATATCTAATTGACTGTAAATGGCGCGCTTTTTTGAAACTATCAAATGTGTAATTCAATTTTTAAAAATGAATAATTGTGGAAATAATAACAACTTATTTTCAGATAACAAAAATATCTTTCGGAGTGCAAGGTGAAATAATTATTTGTACTCTTTACAAATAAATTATTGATTTTCAATTCGAAGGAAGAAATACATTTTTTCACCAATATCAATTTTCAATTATTCATAATATTATTTTGTGCTTTATGATTATTATATATTGTGAAAAATTGATTTGCATATTTAAGCATTTCAAATAAGCGCGCGATCAACGTCCAATAAGGCGGCTGATACGACGCATGCGCAGTGCGATTGGGGAGCCAAATTGGAGCAGACGACAAAAGTTTGAGACGAGTTCGACGAGTTTTAACCTGATTTTAACAGTTTACACGTGGTATGAACGTAAATAATCCCGAATAATGTGATTGTGACAGTTAAAATATGTCTTAACAATTTAATCCGAATTATTAAAACCACTTGAAAAGGATTTTCAGATTATTCGTGGCTAGCAATAGGTTTTAATAAATGTAAATCCTTTTAAGAAAATTGACAGGTTATGCAGGATTATTTGACCAGTTATAAAAACTGATAAAAACGATAAAAATGGCATACACAAGTGATGCGAGGGTGGTGTGGAAATTGTTGAACGGAGTTTTCGTTATTTATAAACCTGCAAAAGTTCCGCTAATGGTAACGCGGGAAACAATATGCCGAAATTTGTGTAGAGGTTAGTTTTTGTTTTGATTTTTAAACATATCGATTCTATGTTTTAACCACCTCATAACTGGTTTTAAATTATTTTTATTTGATTTTAATTCGAATAAGGTCTAATGCTACTTTTATTTTAGTAGCTGGATGGTAAAATATTTTTTGCTGCGTAATTCTAAAGTCGTTTACTTTTAAAGATGTTTATTTTTTAATATTTTTTTTTCTAAATTCTGAACAATGTGCCGGAATTTGTGTAGAGGTTAGGTTTTTTTTTTATTTTAAAACAGATCAGGGGCATGGTTTTTTGCATATATTTATCTCTGAAAAATATTTTTTAGCCTATCAAATATCCAATAAATTAACAAGTACTAATGAAAAGTAAAGAAAACATTATTTTGATGATTAAATACGAATACACTTTTCACAGAGTACCAATAATAATTCTACAAAGTAAACATTAAATTTTTAGCATTGAAATATGTAAATTTTGTAAACTGTGAAAATAGTAAATTTCAATTGAATTTTATTCTTATTGACATTTATAATGATTGTTGAAAATAGAAATTAACGCTTAATTGAACTAAATTATACAAATTTATATATATATATATATATATATATTTTTTTTTTTTCAAACTAGAACATAATTTGTTTTGTTTCGTTATGAATATTTTGAAATAATTTTCAATTTGATCTTAGAATTAATGTTTCAGAATAAAAAATCATTTGAATTTTCCCAGGAATCTAGCATTAAATTTTTTATTCTCTTGAATTCTTTCAAAATTCTTACGAACCTTCTTTTTCAAAATCTTCCAAAATCTACATTTTGTTTCAAATTTCTTATGAAAACTTTTTGAATGTTCACTTGAAATTAATTCACTCAATAAAACGTTATTTAAATCCTCCCACGAATTTTTAAAAGATTTTTTTATTGTCTTGGAACCCTTCAAAATTGCTAATTATAGTTTAAAATATGTTAGCTTTTTCCTAAAATGTTAACGAAATTCTGCTAAATACAAAAAAGTGCCCTAAAATCTTACGGATTCAATTTTAGATATATTTTGAAATAATTTTCAATTTTATCTTAAAATTGATTTTTCAAAATGAAAAATTATTTTTGAAAAATTTAAAAAAATTTGTAATCTTACATAATTCAAAACGTTCGCTTCAAATTCTACAGTCTTTTTCGAAATCATTTTTAAAAAATTTTCAAAACTTCCTAATATCTTTTAAAGTGATTCGAAATTTTCATATTTTTTTTAAACAGAAAAATTAAACAAAAAAATTCTGTAAAACATTCCACATTCTTTTCCGACAATTTTGGAAATTTTTTGAAATCTTCGAGAGAAAGCTTTTATTCTTGTGGAACCTTTCAAAATTACTAAAAAGCATCTTTTTACGAAGTCTTCAAAAATCTACATTTTGTTTTAAATTTCTTGAAATCGTTCTAAGGTTTGAATAATTTTTTTAATTTTTTCAAAACTTCTCGATATATTTTAAAATGAGTAGCATTTTTACCTACAAAAATTTAAATTCTGCAAAATGAAAAAATTGCCTCAAAATCCTCCACATACTTTTTTGACAATTTTGGAAATCTTTCAGAATATTTTAAATTCTTGTTCAATTTCATCTAGAAAAGTTTTTCTTCCTTAAAAAGATTCTAAATTTTTTCTTGGAAATCTTCAAGAATGGATTTTTTTCAAAATTTTATGAAATAGACGTTTTATTTTGAATTTTATAAAATCTTTGCGAAACCTCTTAATATTTCTTAAACTAACACGAATTTCTTGTAAAATGTTGTAAGCGTGCAGAATTGAAAAATTTTTCTTTAAAATTTTCTACATTATTTTTCGGAATGTTAGAGAATCATTTTTTAATATTCTCTTAAAATTAATTCACTAAATGAAACATATTTTAAAATTTACCAGGAATTTTAGGAAAACTTTTTTATTTTCTTGAAATCTTCCAAATTCTCAAGGCAAAATGTTCGGCGAAATGTTCGGCAAAATTCTCTCTATCATTCACGTTCATCGAAAAAAAAAACTTGATAAAATTTCCTTCTCAAAGCCTCAAAACCTAATTCTAAAGCAAAGAAAAATTTAAAAAGTTTGTTTTTATAATATATTTTTATAAATATTTTTAGATAATTTCTCAAGATCTCAATGATTACCCAAAGGTTTCACAGGTTTTGCAAAGATTTTGGATAGACTTAAAAGATTTTACAAAGAGTTGACAAAGGATTGCAATATTTTTTCGAAGACATCATGAAGACTTCAATGATTTCCCAAAGATTCCAAAGATATCACAGAGATTTTAAATATTTCGCAAAGATTTCAGATAAATTTCAAAGATTGAACAAAGATTTGTCAATGTCTGCAATGATATCTCAAAGAGTTTACAAAGATTTTAAATATTGTGCAAAGATTTCGGATAGCTTTAAAAGATTTCACAATGACTTCGATAATTTCCCAAAGATTTCAATAATATGTTGAAATATTTAACAAATGTTTCAAAAACTTCGGAATGTTTGAAAAGATTTCAATGATTTCCTAATGATTTAAAAAAGATTCAAATGATTTTACAAATATTTCGCAAAGATTCTTAAAGATTTCACAAAGATTTAATATAGATTTCAAAGATTGAATAAAGATGAAAATGATTTTCTTTTGATTTCACAAAGATTCTAAGTATTTTGCAAAGATTTAAAATAGATTGTAATGATTGAACAAAGTTTTTAATGATTTCCTAATGATTTCACAAAGATTTAAAATATTTCGCAAAGAGTTTTGGAGAATTCACAAAGATTTTACAAAGATTTCACAAAGATTTCAATGATTTCCGAAAGATTTCACAAAGATTTCAAATATTTCGCATAGATTGCAAACAGATTTCAAAGATTAAACAAGATTTCAATGATTTCCTAGTGATTCCACAAAGATTTGGAATATTTCGCAAAATTTTTTAGAGAATTTATAAATATTTAGCAAAGATTTAAACGATTTCCCAAAGTTTTCACAAATATTTTTAATATTTCACAAAACTTGCAGATAGATTTCAAATATTGAACAAAGACTTCTATTATTTCACAAATATTTCAAAGATTTCGGATATATTCAAAAGACTTCACAAGGAGTTCAATCATTTTTCGAATATTTCACAAATATTACCCAATATTTCGAAAATATTTCAAATATTTCGCAAAGATTTTTAATGAATTCCCAAAGATTTCACAAAGATTTCAATGATTTACAAAAGACTTAACAAAGATTAAAATATTTTCACAAATATTACCAAATATTTCAAAAATTTGGCAGAGATTTCCGAAGATTTTTCAAAGAATTGACGAAATTGCAATGATTTGCCAAAGATTTTACAAAGTTTTCAAATATTTTGCAAAGATCTCGGATACATTTAAAAGAGTTCACGAAGACTTCAATGATTTTCCAAAGATTTCAATAATATGTTAAAATAGTTCACAAAGATTTCAAAGATTTTGGATAGATTAAAAAAATTTCAATGATTTCCTAAAGGTTTGAAAAAGATGTAAATAATTTCACAAATATTAACACATATTTCGCAAAGATTTCCAACGATTTCACAAAGATTTGAGAATGTTTGCAATATTATCTTAAAGATTTTACAAAGATTTTAAATATTTCGCAAAGATTTTAAAAGAATTCACAACGACTTCACAAAGATTTTTAGAACATTCCCAAAGAATACAAAGATATCACAAAGATTTCAAATATTTTGCAAAGATTTCAGATAGATTTTAAAGATTGAACAAAGATTTTAATGATTTCACAAAGATTTCAAATATTTCGCAACGATTTTGAGAGAACTCACAAAGAATTCACAGAGATTTCACAAAGATTTCAATGATTTCCGAAAGATTTCACAAAGATTTCAAATATTTCGCATAGATTGCAAACAGATTTCAATGATTTCCTAATGATTCCACAAAGATTTTTGAATATTTCGCAAAATTTTTTAGAGAATTTATAAATATTTAACAAAGATTTAAACGATTTCCCAAAGTTTCCACAAATATTTTTAATATTTCACAAAGATTGCAGATAGATTTCAAAGATTGAACAAAGACTTCTATTATTTCACAAAGATTTCAAAAATTTCGGATATATTCAAAAGACTTCACAAGGAGTTAAATCATTTTTCGAATATTTCACAAATATTACCCAATATTTCAAAAATATTTCAAATATTTCGCAACGATTTTTAATGAATTCCAAAAGATTTCACTAAGATTTAAAAGATATCAATGATTTCCGACAGACTTCACAAAGATTAAAATAATTTCACAAATATTACGAAATATTTCAAATATTTTGCAGAGATTTTCAAAGATTTGACAAAGATTTGACAAAATTACAATAATTTCCCAAAGATTTCATAAAGTTTTCAAATATCTTGCAAAGATCTCGGATAGATTTAAAAGATTTCACACAGACCTCAATGATTTCCCAAAGATTTCAATAATATGTTAAAATAGTTCACAAAGATTTCAAAGATTTTGGATAGGTTTAAAAGATTTTAATGATTTCCTAAAGATTTGAAAAAGTTTAAATAATTTCACAAATATAACCGAATATTTCGCAAAGATTTCCAACGATTTCACAAAGATTTGACAATGTTTGCAATGACATCTCAAAGATTTTACAATGATTTCAAATATGTTGCGAAGATTTCGAATAGTTTTCAAAGATTGAACAAAGGAAATATTTCTAGTTCCGACGATCCGATGAATTTCATCATTCGATTTCAGAGGGGGGCAAATCAGTACTTTGCCTAATGAATTTCACATGATCAATCAAATCTTTTGAAATCCCATGCAATCTGGCAATCATGCAATCTTGCAATCTAGTATACAGAAAAAATCCGAGTAATTAACCCTTCCAGATAAGCTTTTTTGTAGGCTAATGTGACAACTGAATGAGAAGAGGAAATTATCGAATTATATTGAATCTTGCCTGAGGTAAGAAGTCAGCCAATTAAGTGCCAAACACGTCCTAATTAACTCCTCAATTACGCAGTTCCCCTCTGATTTTCGGGCAAACAAAGAAGCGGGGTCACCGAGCGAGCGAGACTCTCCGGCTTACTTGATGTGGCCTGGGTACACATTATAATTGCGCATATTAAAATGGCGTCATGGTACTGGGAGTCAGGCATCCAACCAGCCATCTTTAATCAATAATGGAACATCAGGGACCATGACAACAGATACCCTTTCCCGGGTTGCCCATGCCATCTCACGGACCCCCGAGCAAGGGTTGTCCGCCTTGCTCGTCAGGTTTGGATACCCCCCCCCCCCATTGGCTCCGGTTACATCCGAAACGACTCAGCTTTACGTTTCACCCCTTTACCCTCTAGCAACCTACCTAACGAAATCCCATCTCGCTCTAGATTCCTGGACCATCATGCCAGCAGAGTTATTTCTGTTCTGATGCATGGTATGGGGGAATGGGAATAGAGGAGGGTGAGATTACACAGCTGGAGAGGAACGGTACCTTCTTGTGTTACTGAATATATCTAGTATCTTTTCTTCATAATTACCAGTATTTTTCCGAATTATTTCAATTTTAGGTGTTAAGTCTTCAGTATTTGAGAAAAATGTAAACTTCTGTTGAGAATGTTTCTTAAAAAATTGGATTTAATACAGTCGAACCTGGATTTAGCGCCGGTTTCGGGGCTGACCTTGACGATAAATCCAGAGACTCGGAACTATTTTGTCCAGGTGAGCTGAATCCAAGTTCTATTGTAGTAAGAAACAATTTTAATGTGAAATATATAAGTATAATTTAATATCATGGGCCGTCGATATACCACGTGGACAATTTTTTACCACTTCATCCCTCCCCCAAGGTCCTTCATTGACGCGGACTAATTTAACGTTTTATGAAAATATGTGAATGTCGTGAAAAAAGTCAAAACGACTGTTTTCAGACAAAAATAGTATAATTTGTTGTGTGAAGTTCATAACGGCATTAAAACGTAGGACCT
Organism: Andricus grossulariae; assembly: GCA_011634705.1. Classification (NCBI taxonomy): domain Eukaryota; kingdom Metazoa; phylum Arthropoda; class Insecta; order Hymenoptera; family Cynipidae; genus Andricus; species Andricus grossulariae. The sequence goes on along the minus strand of JAABKJ010007545.1, from coordinate 213,500,628 downwards.
TTCTAAACATGTACCAGTTCCCTCATTAGATTCAAATTGATCTCCAATATAAATGAAAATAAATAGTAATAATAATAAATAAATTAGTTTAACAAGAAAATAGAAGCTTTGAAAAATTGAAAATTTGCTCACCATTAAAATCAAGGTAAAAAGGTTCAAACTGAGTTAAAAAAAACAAATATAAGTAGGGATTGTTGTCGTTGCTCGTTCATATGCAAAAATTAAAAAAATAAATTCTTGAATGAAAAAGATTGTTGAGTCATAATTTTGGGTATAGTTATAAAGAATAAGCCTGTAATAAGAAAGTTTTGATGATCAAATGTATTACATTTTGAAATTAAAATATGGATCATAACAATGTTTATCGCATATCGAAAAAATTAAATATTTTACTTTCGTTTTTGGTTAGGGTTGAAAAGTTTCTGGTACAAATAACGCCTAAAAAATATGAGTCCAAAAAAATATCGTCAGTTCGCGCAAGTTTAAAATAATCAAATATGTCAAAATAGGGAATAATAATAATAGATTTCTTATCACCATAGGCTCAAAAGTGGCTATTTCTGATCTGAATTTTCAACAAATTCTATAAATTTTCCATCAAATAGTTGCATTTTCAAATTGAAAAAATGAATTTTGTTACTAAAAATCAAATAGTTAAATTTTCATTTAAAAAAATTAATTTTCCATAAAAAACGAATCTCCAAAAAGATGAATTTTCTACTCAAGACAGTCGAATTTTCAAACCTGAAATATGAAGTTTCAACAAGAAAGTTAATTTTCAATCAAATAGTTAAATTTTGAGGCAAAAAAATTCATTTTTACCTTAAAAAAGGGAGTTTTCAACAAAGAAATTTAATTTTCAACCAAAGAGGTGTATTTTATAAAATAAATTTTTCAGAAAGTTGTTCAACTTTTGCTTAAGAAGTTGAGTTTTCAATACAAAATAAAACAGTTGATATTTCAATCAAAAAGATTTTATTTATGAATGAAACACAATTTAATTTAATCAAAAAAGAACAATTTTTAGTCAAAATACCACATTGCCAAAATATTTGATAAAAAATTGAACTTTTTTTGTGTTTAAACTTCATATTTTTAAGTTAAAACTTTGACGTTCTGTGATGAATTTGTCCTTTTGGCTCGAAAATTCTATATGTTGTTAAAAAATTCAACTATTTGGAAGAAAATTCAACTGTTTCATGAAAAATTTGTTTTTCTAAATTGAAAATTATAGATTTTCAATGGAAATTTATTTATTCCATTTTTAGTTAAATGTGATTTTTTTTTAGACTAAAATTTGAACTATTTGGTGTAAAATTCGTTTTTTTTTTGGCTGAAGATTAATATCCCTGTTTAAAAATTCAAGTAATTGCTTAAAAATGTATGCATTTGATTGAAAACTCATCACCTTGGTAGAAAATCAAATTTTTTGGTTGAAAATGTAACTATTTCGTTGAAAGTTAATCCGTTTTGGTTGTGGATTCAACTATTTTGCTGAAAATTTGTCTTTTCTGGTTAAATGTATATTGTGGATTACTTAAAAAAATTATATTTTTTTGTTGGAATATCAAGTATTATATTTTTTTATGAGAAATTCATCTTTTTAGGTTTGCAATTCAACTCCTTCGTGGAAAGTCAAACTATTTTCCTGAATATATATTTTTTTTTTGATTCATCATTTCAGTAGAAAATTCATCTATTTATTTAAAAATTGAACTATTTTGTCGAAATTTTCTCTTTTGGGAGTAAAAATTAATTTTTTAAATTGAAAATTAAACTATTTCGTTGAAAATAAACTTTTTTGTTATAATTTCCTATTTTTGTGTTTAAAATTCAACTTTTTCGTAAAGGAAATTCGTCTTTTTGTCTTGGAAATTCCACAATTAGATAGAAAATTCAACTATTTTATTAAAAATAATTTGTTTGTTTTTTTAGCTTAACCAAGAAACTGATACTTCTTTAATTTAAAATTAATTTTTTCAATTAGAAATTTAACTATTCCATTCTTGGTTAAAAATTAATTATTTTTCACTTTGGAAATTCAATACTATTTTCTTCAAAATGTTTGCAGTTTGTTGAAAATTCGACTTTTTGGTAGAAAATAATTCTGTTGGTTGAAAATGAAACTTTTGGCCTGAAAATGTATGTAATTTGTTGAAAAATTACTTTTTGCATTGAAAACAAATTTTTTCAATTAAAAAAATTAACTATTTGATTAAAAATGAACTTTTTTGATTAAACTTCATATTTTCAGGTTGAAAATTTTACAGTTTTCTATAGAAAATTCGTATTTGTGTCTTGAAAATTAAAATATTTTGTAGATAATTCGTTTATATCTATCAAAAATTAATTTTTGTTACGATGGAAATTTAATTGTTTCGTTTTTAGTTAAAATTTGTTCTTTGAAATTTCAAAAATCAACTATTCGGTTGAAAATTTATGCAATTTGTTGAAAATTCTTCTGTTTTTGGTAAAAAGGATCTTCCTGGTTAAAAATGCAACTATTTGGTTAAAATTTGAGTATATTGTTAAGAATCTGTTATTTTTGGCAAAAATTTATCTTTTTGGTTGAAAATATAATTATTCGATTGAGAATGCTGCAGAAGGCTTGTCTTTTGGGCCTTCAAATTCTACTTTTTGGTTCAAAATTTATATATTTTGTTGAGAATTCGTCTTTTATAGTAAAAAATTAGTATTCTTGGTTGAAAATTCATCTTTTTTTAACTTGAAAATTTTACATCTTGCATGCATTTTTTTTCTTTATTTACTGAACGATCTTTCTTTGTTGAGGATTAAATCATTTTGTTGAAATGGTGTCCTATTTAAGTGTCTCCAAAGGAACCCTTTTGTGTTTCCAGAGAAACCCTTTCGTGTGTCCAAAGGCACCCTTCTTTGTCTCCGTAGGAACCCTTTTTTGTCTCCAAAGGAACCTTTTCATGTCTCCAAAGGATCCCTTTTTTCTCTCCAAGGGAATCATTTTGCGTCTCCGAAAGCACCCTTTTGTCTCTCCAAAGGGAGTCTTTTTTGTCTCCAAGGGAACCATTTTAGGTCTCCAAAGGAACCTTTTGTCTCTCCGAAGGAACCCCCTTGAGTCTTCAAAGACACCCTTTTGTGTATCCAAAGAAACCCTTTTGTGTATCCTTTCCTGTCAACTTTTTTTTCTCTCCAAGGGAATCATTTTGTGTCTTCAAATGAATCCTTTTGTGTCTCAAAAGAAACCCTTTCGTGTGTCGAAAGGCACCCTTCTGTGTCTCCAAAGGAACCCTTTTTTTGTCTCGGAGGGAACCATTTCGTGTCTCCAAAGACACCCTTTTGTCTCTCGAGAGGAACCCTTTTGTGTCTCTGAAAAAAACCTTTTGTGCCTCCAAAGAAACGCTTTTGTGTATTCGAAGACACCCTTTTGTGTCTCTGGAGGAACCCTTATTTTGTCTCCTAGGGAACCCTAGGGAAGATTTTGTGTCTCCCAAGGAACCCTTTTTTCTCTCCAACGGAACCCTTTTGTTTCTTCAAAGAAGCCCTCTAGTGTGTCCAAAAGCACCCTTCTGTGTCTACAAAGGAACCCTTTTGTGTCTCCAAAGATACCCTTTCCTGTCAACTCGTTTTTCTCTTCAAGGGAATCATTTTGTGTCTCCAAGGGAACCCTTTTGTCTCTCCAGAGGAACCCTTTTTTGTCTCCGAGGGAACCATTTTGGGTCTCCAAAGGAACCCTTTTGTCTCCCTGAAGGAACCCTTTTGTGTCTCAAAGGGAACCATTGTGGGTCTCCAAAGGAATCCTTTCGTCTCTCCGAAGAAACTCTTTTGTGTCTCCAAAGGAACCATTTTGTGTCTCCAAAGAAACCCTTTCGTGTGTCGAAAGGCACCCTTCTGTGTCTCCAAAGGAACCCTTTTGTGTCTCCAAATGAACCCTTTTGTGTCTCCAAAGAAACCCTTTCGTGTGTCGAAAGGAACCCTTTTGTGTCTCCAAAGGAACCTTCTGTGTCTCCAAAGGAACCCTTTTGTGTCACAAAAGGAACTCATTCGTGTGTCGAATGGCACCCTCCTGTGTCTCCAAAGGAACCCTTTTGTGTCTTCAAAGGAACCCTTTTGTGTCTCCAAATGTTTCCATCGTAATTTAAGTTCTAAAAAACACCATCATTTATCATTACTAGCCTAAGATTAAATTCAAAAGATGAAAGCTTTCATTTCGCGTGATTGCTGTTCGATTGCACCGTAAAACTAGTCTTTTATTATATCCACAATGTTAATTAATACCGTCGACGGACTGGGTATGATTATTATCTCCGTCAATTTTAAGGATGAATCGAGCCTTGAAAATATCGATTTCGTTATATTGCAACCTTGCGCTGCTGACTTTATACACCAAGTCTCACTTTTCTGCGACCTCGCCTCGCCATCATTAAAGTTCCACGGTGTTCGTCGTATAATTGCGTATACAACCTACAGCACACATACAACTAAATTGCTCACTATGTGAACCAACTTGCATGTGTGCCCTAACAGGCCGGCAACCCCGCGGAAAAGATAATGAATAAAATGGTAAATAACGATGTAGCTGCACGCTCATGTGCCTCCAAGGGGTTACGCACGACTCCCCACTCCAACAACTGACCCGAGAACGAGACGCCATTTTTTATTCGAGAAGGATTTATTTCGGATGTTTGATTATTTATTTCAATGCGAATTTTTATTGCATAACTTCAATGCAATTATAAGAGTCTTTAACGTCCAAGAATCCAAAACAGGAGAAAAAAACAACTAAGTTCTATCAACTCTATCGGACAAGTTTATTAAAATCTAAAACACCCAACGTTTCGGAAATATACTATTTCCATCATCAGGGGAACCATTTTATACAAGTTATAAAAATTCACTTACAAATGGGAACCCCAATTTTTTATCACAGATTCAGATTCTCCTTTATGAAGTAGATAAACTTTATTCGAACATTTTTTTTTCGATTCGCGAAAAAAACCTACCCCCCTTCTCCTGAGGGGGAGGGGGTACATTTTTTCAAAGTCGCTTTTACCCTCGAAAATAAAAAGTTTTTACCACTGACATTTTTTTCAAAGAGTGTGTATTTTTTTTTAGATATGTCGATGTCTCAAGTTGAAAAAAACTCTCGGTATAAATCTAAAAAATTTAATAATAATCTTCCTAATATATTAAATTGAATAATTTCAAAAACGGTGTAAATAACCCACTTACGATATAGTTACGAAAGTCCGAGTCATCTTTTTAGAGTAGAGTTCAATTATTGAGATCAATTTAAAAAATCACTCGTAAATTTAATAATATATATCAACAGATGTCGATTAAAATATAATGTATGAAATTTCTGTAGAAGGAAATTATAATTTGATTAGCAAATAATAATATCATAATGAAGATAGAGGTTGGGTTCAAATTAATGACAATTAGAATTACCATATTTAAATTCAAAAAAGACTTCTACAAATTTGTGTGTGGAATAATATTAAAATAATTTATAATAGACTTGAATAAATAAAACTTAAAAAATGAATCTCTTATTATTATTTTTTGTACATATTTATCTCGGAAAAATATTTGGTAGCATATTAAATATCCAATAAATTAATTAGTACTAACGAAAAGTGAAGAAAACATTATTTTGATGATTAAATACGAATACACTTTTCACAGAGTACCAATAATAATTCTACAAAGTACATTACGATACAGCGGACGATCACTCTTAACATTACACTCCGCTGTATCGTAATGTACAACATTACGATACTCTGCGCTGTCACAACAAAACTTGTAAATGCAGCGTCTTCACATAAAATAGTATTTGCTATTAGTTAATGGGGGTTGAATAATGTATATGCGATAATTTTTCTACTCCTTGTTTGTCATATTTTCCATATTAATATGTGCAATTATAGTCCTAAAAAGGTGTCAAAACATCTGAGTCATGAAAAAGGTTATTCTTTCCATATTTGTGTGGAATTTTCTTATATATTTGCATTTCAACAATATATTTCAAATTCATGGTATATTTACGAAAAAGCGCGCCCCACTCGTCTTATGTTTTGAAAGATCACTTTTATAATTGTTACAGAACGATTTTGGAAGCTTTAGGTTTAATAAATGTTTAATAGCAACCATGATATCACTCTGTTCTATCACTCTGTGGTATATCAGTTATATTATGGAATTTCAGAACTGTTATGTATCCTCACAGTAACAGCGTGACAGAATATTGTGTCCTTTATGTTCTGTAATTGGTATGCTACATGATTGTAACAATGTCATGTTTGAATGTGACCTTTTTGTTACCCAACATTTACAGAACGTATCTGCTGGGTGGTCATTCGATTTGAACTTTTCCTACATAAAGCAACATTTGTGTAATTTTTTTTGGGAATGCAGGAAGATATTATTTGTATTTTCCTTGATTATCCGTGTTTCTTCCGAAAATTTTACATTTTTCTCATTTCTAATGATAAATTATGACAGATTAATGACGAAATCATATATAAACGATCAAATAATCAAACCAATAAATAAACATAAAACGATATTGTCAACAAACAAAAACCTGATCAAGGCTGGATTAGCAGCAGCGTGGAAGGCTTTGCAGTATATCGTGTCAGTATATAAGGCCGTATGACAGCGGCCTCCTGATGGCGATTTTCAATTATCTATCCTTTGAGCGATGCGTTTCTCAGCACTCGATTGCGGGAAAGAAACGTATTCCTTCTACAGTTATCGGATTCTGAGCATTCAATTCGTAGCCTCGAATTTGCTCCTTAAAATTGCTGATGAATAGGCTTTACGATAGATAAAGACGGAAGCCACTCTGAAAATAATTTTATATGGAAAGATACGGGCATTGCTCTGAATGAGAAGTCACCATACAAATTAACAAATTAACAAAGTGTAATTGGCCTTCCATTTCAACATTCTCGAAGAGGTTCAGGTACCTTAAAATTTCATATTCCCGAAAAGGTTTGAGTTCTTCCAATAGTTCGGGTTCTCGAACAGGTTTGAGTTCTCGAAAAAGTTCGTGTACCCGAACATTTCATGTTCTCGAAGCGGTTCAGGTACCTGAATGATTAGCATTAAAGATCGATTACCTTAACAACGAAATCCAAATTTGAAAATTCAAAATGACGGACGCAAGATGGTACATGAAAGAATTTTGAGCTTAGATTTGTAATCAGCGACACCAAACCCTTCAATACCGAGTTTAGAACCAAGTACTCTGTTTTCCGTCCATCCTTCCGTCCGTCGTAATTTTTTCCCGCCAAAACCAAAAGCTCGGCAGTCTCAAAGGGCATAGGCGCCAAAGTTTGAAATTTCAATAGGACTTGAGCGCCAATGATTTAACAGTACAAGTTGAGAGCACCATTTTTTTTTTATAAATGGAAGAAGGCTAGCGATTTTTAACATAGAATGCCACTGAGAACAGGGCTGTAGCACCCTAACTAAAATAGTAGGGAGTATAAAGAGTATAATAGAGATTACCTGTTTAAATTTAACTTAAGTCATTGTAAAAGTATCTAGCGCGTTTTAAATTTACGTGACGCCATTTTTTATGAAAGTGGCATGGTGGCGAAGACAGGGTATTAACAGTGCACGAAGGAAATATTGGTTGTAAAATTTGGCATTATTATATTTATTCTTCCAAGAGTTCGATGGCAATCTGGGATATAATCGAGAAAATTGTATTAATTGCCACAGTGATACGAAGAAATACGTAATATTATCTCACACTATTTTCAATGAGAAAAATTAGAAATATGTAGAATCAAAATAGGAAAATTGTCTTTACTAGTGTGTTTAGTACACTTCACAGTCTTTTCTAGGGATTATAGAGACCTTCTTTTGGTATACTTTTCATTGTTTTATCGTCAAAATGAATATCATAATATCAAATTTTACAACAAAAAGTTTTTTCGTGTGGGATTAGACGGGTGGCCATTTTGGTTTTTAAGTAATCGAAGTTTTTCAGTTTTGTGTGGTATTTCAATTTTGAGTTTAATATCCCAAAAAAGCGGAGTTGTTTGATTTTTTGTCAAAAATTACAATCAGAAAATCGGATTGATTTTCTCTTGTTTTCAAAAATGGAAGCGAGATATCTTCTTTTCATTGAAAATAATAAGGCAAAATAGAAACAAATAGGATGATCGGTAATTCGTAGTTTCATATCATGAAATACTATTTGCTTGTTAAAAAAATCAACTCATAATATTTGAATCTCTTGAAGTAACATACAACATACCGTTCATTAATTTAATATACATTTATTTTCTATAATTTTTCACTAATTACTTTTCAGTATTTCGACAAAAATTGAAATATTTTGAAAATTATATCAGTCGTATCAAATTGCCTTATCGTACAGTATTTTCGTTAAACGTTCTAAAGTTTCAGCGCGAATACAAATAATTTTAATGTCTCGCAATGTGTAATAATGTATCACCTGAAAACACGATACAGTTCACGATGAAAGCATGAAACAAGAATAAAAATTGTATAACGATTATTTTCCCATACATTTCTTATTTTGCTGATTTAGAACACACACACACACACACAATCTACTTTGGAATAAAGCAATGTTAGAAAAATTAGTTTGTTTTAAAGTTATGCGAAACAATATTGATTTTAGGAACTATTTTTTTGTTTATGATACGTACTAGTACTATTGTAATAAACGAAAAAAACATGATTATGGATTTCGTAAAAGCTTAAACGTGGGGCGAGCATATGTTTTACAGCTTATTTATATTTTAACTTTCACATTCCTGTCCAAACGAAAGAGGAAAATTTAAACACAGGATATCAGTGAAAGTCTATCGATAAAAATTACAATATTATTCATTTCAGCAAGACATTCAACTAGCAACGCCCTTTCTGTACATTTCAGATCAAAACCAAAGAAAGAGACACCCAAACCTACAATACGGACTTCAGAAAAATTAAAACCCCTGTGAATATCCTGCCTATAAATAAAGCCAAATATTTCTGCAGGATATTAAGCCATAACAACCTCAAATCAATCTTTTAGACAAAATTTGTTGTTGTCTCAAATTCAAGACCTATCTTTCAGTAAAACAATTTGCCACAAAAATACTTCGAAGTTGATTTTTTGAAAATATATAATAAATTAAACAATTGAGAAATGAAGTAAACAAAGAAAAACTATATTTTTATATTTCTCGGGTTGCATCACTTAACAGTCATAAATATGTTAGTCTGAATAAATTATTTCAGTAATCCAGAGCTTGAAAACTGAAAAAAGAACAACAGTTTGGGTGCAGAACTTCAATACAACCAAGTAGGATTAGGTCCTAAAATTTTCATATGCTTGTCTCAAATTCACAACATCACCGTCTAAATTCACTTTATTACCACTGTGATAGACATAATTTATTAAAAGTAAAAATATGCATAAAATAATTAATCTTACCCAGTAAACTTCCTCCTCAAACAATACACGAGTGACCTAAATACGCTCTCGAATTTCCGAATCCCTAAAAACAACCTTTACATTAATCAGGGTCAATGTAAAATTTGCAATAAGGTAGCTTTCATAAACTGTACGTTTTCCGTTTATTCTACGTTTTTTCGCAATTCTAAGCTTCGGTGATGGATCAACAATCATTAAAAATATTAAAATATGCATTTTCAACACAATAGTTAAATTTTCAACTAAAAAATATATGACTTGTCCACCACAAAACGTTAATTTTGAATCCGAATGATCAAATTTTTAACAAAAAGTTGAATCTCCAACTCTAAAGTCTAATTTCCAATCTAAAAAGCTCCATTTCCAACCAAATGGTTGAATTAAAAAAAAACTGAAATAAGATCAAAAACAGTTAAATTTTGAACGCGGTTGTATTTTTTTTTAAATAATATACTTTTGTTATTAGAGTGCATCTGAATTGCAATATACGTTGTAATTCAATTTGAAATAATTAGCAAAGTATAGTAAATGCAATACTTATGCACTAGAAGAAATTTTACTTGTACCAAGTGAATTTTACTTGTCTGACGTAAGGGAAAGTCCAGATTAGATTCAAACCTTCAAATTGAAAAAATGATTTACTTATGCCGAAGAAATTCTGATGGAATTGAGTTAGCATTTTTTGATTTAAAAATACGACCGATTTGTCGGAGAGGAATATTTCATTGAACCAAAGAAATATTGATTAATGACAAAAATATACATTTGGAAGGTGTTGGTTAATCGGATTGGAATTTTTTTATCTGTATGGCACTGGCCTCATACATAACTCAAGAACAGACTTTTAGAATGAAATAAAGAAAACTGACCTAATATTTGGAATTGTACATTGGCCTGGGGCTAATAAAATCGCCAGCAAGTCTCCCTCATGCTGGGAAAATTGATATTTTGGCTAAAAATATTATTTTCCTGAAACGGAGAAATGCTCAGAGACTCTTCGAAAACAGACGTATTTCGAGAACAAGAGGGTAGATCGCAGAAATGTTTGTGAAACACACCTGCAAACTTTTTTTTTTGCAGAACTCTGACACTGAAGAAGTATGCGCGGAAGTTCAACCGCATCTTAAAACACCCGACTTTATGAACATACATGACAATTTCCCGATTCATTACGTGAGACGCGTCCAAATAGGCTAAAAATTAAAAAGTAACTACCTTGCTGACAGCTAATGCGTCAAAATTTGTAGTATACAAATTTGGCGTACGATTTGCGATCACTGACGACTGTCCCACATGTCACATGTTCTGTTTTTGTTCTCGTCGTCACAGTCGTCGTTACTTTTCAATTTATAGCCTATTTGTCCACGTTTCACTGTAATAAATCGGGAAATTTTCGGGTATCTTCATAAAGTCAAGTGTTTTAGGATGCGATGGAACCTCCGCGAATACTCTGTCAATGTCAGAGTTCTGCGAAAAAAATTAATTTGCAGATGTGTTTCAAGAACACTTCTGCGATCTACTCTCTCCTTCTCGAAATCCGTCTGTTCTCGGAGTGTCTCCAAGCATTTCTTCGTTTCAGGAAATTAATACTTCAAGCAAAAATATTACTTTTTCCAGAAAGAGAGGGACTTGCTGCAGATTTTGTTAGCCCCGGGCCAATGTGCAATTTCAAATAGCAGGTCAGGTTTCTTTATTTTATTCTGAAAGTCAGTTCTTAAGTAAGATATGGTACCAGTGCCGTACACATACAAAAAATTCAAAGTCCGATCAACCCACACCCTCAAACCAAATGAATAACTCATTGTTGCAAATGAATGTTCCATGAATGGGAGATCCTCAAATACATTTTGTTCAAAAGATCAGAGAAAGTCCCCTAATTACGAAAATATGGGTTATTTTTTTATATCCCCGTCATTTTTCGTTCGAACAATTTGTTGTAACAATTGCATTATTTTCTAACAAAAAAATCATAAAATAATTTGTAGCATCTCTGTGCAAAAAAAATGTTTCTACTTGTAGTTTTTCGTAGAAAAAAAAAACAATTGTACCCAGAATATTTGGTTGAAGTAATTGCCCTTGTAATTGGTGCTCTCGGAGGTTCGAAAGTATCACTGTTTCGTAACCTTGAAGCTATAACCGCGTGCCAAACATATGCCAAGGCACTTGCGAGATGGATGGAGAAAGCTGTTATCCTTGGGTCGCTTCGTGCCTTCAAGACATACGAGTGTTTTGTCGGCCTGTCGTGATTTCATGGTGCTCCTTAACACGGCGGTCCTTCAACACTTTTTTTTGTAATATATATATATAATACGTACAAATAATCCCTTTAATGCTTGCGCAATATGCACTCACAAGAAATCAGAGACACAGCGAAATTTGATAAAACACAAAATCACGTCATAATCAATATTCTTTTAAAACTGACTTTAGTAAAATAAACTTTTAATCTTTTTACTATTCCAGTAGAACATTGCTAACACATTACTATTTTGTTATTCAAACACTCATTTACACTTGAACGATCGTCCTTTTCCTACTGTAAAATTGTTCCTTGAACACTTCTTTATTTACCCATCATTTACATCAAAGAATCAATATATTGTTTGCAATCTGTTCATTTAAATTGACGCAGTTGAAATCATCAAACATTGAAAATTACTCTGGCCCGAATTGGCTAATCTAACTTTGGGTAAAATGCCGGTTGGCGGGTTCTCTCCCGCGCGGAATTTATCACAGTGAAATGGACATTTTTGCGGCATCTCTCACCGCACCACTGTGACTGGCCAAAGAAATAATGTTGGTCAAACCCCTACCCTTTTCCAACGTGTGACATGGCGCATGTATGACTGGCCGCGAAGAGACTTGCCGCACGTGACATGATATGGATCCATTACAAATTTGGCGATTGACAACATTATTTCATTCAAAATTGAAAAAATAAAGAAAATCCTGAAAAAGTAAAATCAAGGTTATGCCTTACATTTTTCATCCACTACAAATAAAGTCAGGATATCTTGTGGCAATGCAATATTTATCAAAATCTGCTTCAATATAAATATAGAAGTAATATGAATATAAAATCAATGTAAAATCAATATAAAAGTAAATAAAATATTAGCGTGCATATTGTCCACCACTATTTGATGAATCATGAAAATGACGATTACTCGTCAGAAAAAATTGATGCAGATTTTTCACTAAAACTCCTTGTGCCTATAAGGGTTCAATATAACAACCCCCCCTAATGTTTAAAGATATTGGGTTAAGTGGGTTGTCTGCTGATGATATAAAAAAGGCATTTTTTGTGCTGTTTCGTTAATAAAAAAAACTCCTAAGATTCAAGCTGTTGAAAATCAGCGGTTTTCCATGCATATTAAAATAGGGCCATATTTCTAATGATGTATCCATATGTGATGTTAGAAGTAAAATCCAATATCTAAAACAACTGCTAGCTTATTGGCTATTCAAAAACAAGGATTTTCTTATTTGATATACTTTGTGGGTTACAATGCAGCCCAGCACAAAATAAAAATACTGGCCTAAACTGTCGGAGCTTTTTGTCAATATTCTGAGCTATTTTTTGATTTGAGGAGTGTCATTGAAGAATGTACAACCACTTTTGCTCACGAGAAATCGTAATTCTCATGATTTAACAAATAGTGGTTGAAAATACGTCGCATCGAAAGGATGTTCGTGCTTGTCAAAAACGACTAATCTATCTGGTCGTTAATTAAATAGGATTTCTTTGAACTTGCAGGCTTAACAGAACTTGTATGAACTAGAAAATATGACTTAGACTAGGACTAAGAATGACGTCCTTTCCTGCTAGGGGCTATTATCCACAATTATGGTTATTATTCTATCCCACGTTTGTTGTGAATTGACTTCGGACCCCAGTAGTATAATCAAAAGATGTTTATTTTTTTGAATATATATTTTTATTTTTTATTTATTTCATATAATTTTCTTATTAGGAACTGCCGATTTTCTTGCTCAAATCTTTATATGATGTTAAAAACCCCTTAAAAAGTAAATTAAACGTCGTTATGTTATAGCGTGGCTTTTTGTTATCATTGATTGAAAAATATGGACATTTAATTTTTAAGACTACTATGCTGGAATCTCTTCTTTTGGATCGATTTTCATTGAAAATGGCTCAAATTAAAGATTTTGACATGCATATGTACATAAGAAAATTAAATTTTATGTGTGGTACTGCTGTTTTTTGTTGTCGCTGAAGATTAAAAAATAGTAAAAATAGAAAATTTCATTTTTAGACCACTATGCTAGAATCTTTTCGATCGATGGTCTTCTAAGATAGCTCAAACTGAACGTCTTGGCATGTAGATGTGCATAAAAAAAATGAAAAATTGCTGTGGTAATGTACTATTTTTGTTATACATGTGCCCTTTCCCTTAAATAATTCCTTTTTTTTTAGTTTCATATTTCTCACGATGATGCATTCTAATAGACATCAAACAAATTGCAGGTCTTCATTTTACCTCCAACACTTTTTCAAATTTCCAAGTTGAAATGTTTTGATCATTAAAATATGTAGATGAAACTTTGTAATGGCTTGAGGAGTGAAACGAGTCCGTAAATATGATAAATAGCCATAGGGACATGACGCATCCTTGCGTTAAACATGAACATCCTTTGTAAAACCTTGCATATTATCGAACCATTCAATCAGTTTCCCATTTTCCCTTACACTCAATTTGCTACCAACATATGTTGTTTTTATTGCTTGAAGGAGCGATCCACTCACTCCGTACTCTTTCAGGACTTCCCAAAGTTTACTTTTATCAACATTGTCCAATGATTTTTCTACGTTAATCGTTTATTCATCATTTGTTTATTTTTAATTTTTTGAATATTTAATTTCTTATACATATAATTTCAAATGTATTACCATACAAGAAAAAGCCATATTCTCAATTATAGAATAAGACATTGCAGAAAAGTAGACAATATATATTTATCTTTTTTTATTTAAAAAAATTCTGGAAATAATAAACAGTTTTGGACTTTAATCGTCTTCTTTGTCAAGTATAATTGTTTGTAGAAATTAAATATATACATCATATTATAAAAACGGAAAAACACTGAACAAAATTAATGAAAAAAAGTCCTTAATCATAATATGAACGTCAAAAAATTAGCATCACTCTGCCTTATTATCCATAAGTGTTTTTCACTATATATTATCAAATTAAATATTTAGAAAAAAGGTATATGTTCAGAAAAGGGTGCCTCGAGGGTTATACAGAACTTAAAGAGGTCCTATTCGAATTCTCAAAATTTACAGAGAATTTAGAGGTCTTATAGAGGACTTCAAAATATGAATATGATAATTTTAAGAGGTTCTAAATAGGGCTACAGTAGGTCCAACGGGGTTTAAGACTTATCCACAATTTATTCACAATTTAGATTCATTAAAAAAATTGTCAATAATCATTTTATAAACGATGAAAAATAAGAAGCAATGAATATTTTATTAACACTCAACCCGTAAACCTGGGTCATTCGTGTCTGAGCGAAGATTAAGTGATTGAGTTACTCTGTTGTTTATTTACAAAAATTGGTTGATCAATTTATTTTTATCTGAAAGTTTTTCGCATGTTTGGTGAGTAGAGACTTCAGTTGTGGTCCCTGAATTTTTTCATATTTTTCCTATCAGTGCTATGACGTCACACCTTATGTCTGAATCGGTCTTATCATTTTCGTGCTTTCTTACACATAGTCTTGTTTCTCGATTTCCCAAATTTCTCTTCTCGTTTCGTCATTTCGTGTTCGTCAAACGACAAGTTCTCTTGATTTTAAATACAAAGTTTTAACTAATATCTCTTAAGGAAGACCGCGCTTTCCGGCGTCATTTTGTTAATTAAAGTACTGTGGTTTTGATCGACTTGACCTAACATGCCTGTCATCGCACAAGAATTGATCAGTCGTGACTTGCTGTTTAGTCTTTTTTTTTAGTGTTCTGAGCATGAAAGTACAATCTTGTATAATTTGGATTTTATTGTTATTTTTTTTGGCGTATCACACTCATTCGTGATAAAGTCAAACCTGGAATTGTTGCAACAATGTTGACACACGACTGAATAAAATTAAAAAAATATTTCATCACGCATATTATTGCTGATTGGAGAACTTTGGGGCAATTTGAAGCGCGTTGGAAAAAAAATTTGTTAATGAAAATATCTATTTTTCTTTTCACAGAATCAAGTGGTCAAGGTCCATCCGGGACTATGCCAGTCAGTTATATACCCATTGGTCATGAGATTACTACGAGCTTCGGCAGATATTATTGCACGGGTAAGATGATTGGAAAACCAAAATAAAATCGTAAACAAATATTATAGAATTACGTCTCAGAGGTGGCCCGGCCACGTATAATCGAGCCGCTATTAATACACCATTATGCAGTCAGTGGTCTAGAGAATATTTTTGGCTTAAAATTCCGTGAAAAGTACCTTGATAATATTAATATCATGGGTACTTTTCCAATAAGTTGGTCGTTCATTATTCGAACCATTTTTTTACAAATACATTATTCATAAAGAAAACCTTCTGCAAAATGTTTTTCAGAAGGTTTCAAAAAAGAGAAGACTTTTTTCTGTCTACACTTTTTTCTTAAAATTGACTTCATTGAAGTTATAGCGTTATTGACGATTAGTTTACAATCAAATTCAAAAGACGGCCTGTTTTTTATAACTAAGTATAAAATATTGCACAAAAAGTTGTTATTGATAACAGTAT
This sequence comes from Andricus grossulariae, assembly GCA_011634705.1. Classification (NCBI taxonomy): domain Eukaryota; kingdom Metazoa; phylum Arthropoda; class Insecta; order Hymenoptera; family Cynipidae; genus Andricus; species Andricus grossulariae. The sequence goes on along the minus strand of JAABKJ010007545.1, from coordinate 213,484,427 downwards.
AACTTAAAAACAGTTAATTTTATTAAAAAAGTGTAATCAGATAAAAGTCTTGGTTCGAACCTTCTGCAAAATATTTTTAAGAATATTTTTTTATAAATAATGTTTGAGAAAACTTGTTTGAATAACTGTTGATCAACTTTTTGAAAAATTGTTCTGCATGTTCATTATCAAGGCCCCAATTTTATTTCAAATCAGGTCAAGTTTCAAGAAATATCTAGGTGGTTGTCTCAAAATGATTTAGTATTTAGATATATTATTCTATGGTGAAAACAAAGAATGTGGTATTCTCAAAAATTGACATAAAATTTGTTCTTTTATTCGACATGGGTAATCTTGCTCTTTCAACTGGTCCATGAAAAATCATCAATATTTAAAAAATGACCAATCATCTTGCTATGCTTTCAGCGTCATGTCAGACAAAGCAAAATGGCCACTAATTTTCGGCGCGGATGTTATAACGACATAACCTAAATATTTTGTCTCACCATGCGCAAGTGATAAATAAACTCAATAGGAGATATATTCTATTATGAAAATTTGATATTTTTTAACTTTTTAAGCACACAATATAATCAGAAATCACAAAATCAAATCAAAATTTCGGGACCATTCTTTTACATATCAAAATCATATTGCTTTTCGTATATTTTTAAATTTTCTCGGCACAAAAAATTGTCAAATAAGCATAATACTGATCGGATGCCTATTTTATATTAGCAAAAACATTAAAGTAATGTTGAAAAAATAAAAATGTGCGGCTTTCCTGCCGAAAATAGTTGCTTGATGGTGGACATGACATCTCCGGTTTGAATATTCTGTAACACAAAATAAAACCCATTTTGTAATCATAAGACTTTCTGCTATCGCCTTATATAGGAAATGAAAAAAATGTTCTTCAATTTAAATCAGACGTTTGAAAAAAATGACGATTTTTTGCCCTGTTTTTGTTTATATTTTGCATCAAAAACATTAGTTAAACAAATGCTTTCGCCATAATCCTAGATAAGGCCATAACTATGCATTTGCTCAGAAGCCTTGTAAAATTTGAAGTCAATTGGACAAGTGGTTTTTTCTGAATCGTGTCCACCGTCCCGAAAAAAAATGGTTTCGAGAATCAGTTGGTTTGTGTCGCTCTATTGGATGGCGGGCGCCAATCGTCGCCCATTGTATAGCCTTGAAACTTGAAAAGTATTCGTCATTAAGAAAAAACGCTCTTCCACACACATTCCCCTCATTGTCTACATCAAAAATATTAAATAAAAAAAAAACGATTTTTCGAACCATCTCGGGTAGAATACCCCCTTAACCATTTCTAGGCCAAAACATTTTTTAAATACAATAGACAGAATCCATTTCGAATCAGACAGCTTCTACACTTAAAGTCGCAGAATCTCTCGTGGAAAAAATATGTTGTTTTTTTTAGACAAAATTAGGCGATACATATTTTTCCGATTTGCAAACAAAAAAAATTCTGAGAAATTATAAAAATTTTGAATGTTGAGCTTTGTTTTCCAAAAAACGTATAAGTGCAGGCTCACTAGCACCCGCAAGTCTCAGTCTTTATCTGCAAAACAGCGATATTTGCAATGTTTGTGGTGAATTGACTCGTCCGTGCAAACTATTATACGTTTCTAATCAAACTGCGAAAGAAGACAATTGATTATTTCATCTTGAGGGAGGCTGTTTTGGATGTATACGAGTATTATACTACATGTTACGTATTACTGGCTGCAAGCATACGATGTCAATGTCGTAGGCATGTAGTGATAGATTTTTTCAAAAAATACATCAAATTATTTGTTTTGAGCACTTGGCTTGAGCTTTTACATGATAAGATTTTTTGTTGTGTGGCTAATCTAGCCGTGCTGAGTATTCGGAGTTATCGTTGACCGGAGGTCCATGCTAATTCCCTCAGCTGATTAATCAAGATTTTCTTGCTGTAGTGATGAGCAAGGAATACATAAGTGATAGTAGTTGACACATCGAAGATTTGAAATGAAGTTTCAATTTGAGAGATAACGGGAGAAATTCACAGTCAAGAAGATCGAATTATAATGATGGTAGGTGAGAAGGTAAGTAACAGATAGAGTTGAGAGTAGGAGGAAGATTTACAGCTTTAAAAGCGGGGCGAAAACTCAGGGTCTGAAGGCGTGTTCAAATTCGATGCTTCTGAAAAGAGTAAAAAATTCTTGAAGACCATTGTATGCCAGATTGTAGAGTTCTATCAATGGAAAAATTACGGTACGTCAAGGTTTGACTAGATGAGGCGAGCCTGAAGAGCTTAAAGTGAGATCGCGCATACCTGTAATTGTTACGGGATTATTACTCGGTCCTGGATATTTTTTATATTTGAATCTGGAGAGGAATTACAAGTAATGTTTATGTAGATCCAAATGGCTAGAGCTCAAGAGTAGTAAAGATTATCCGAAAGGACTCAACGAAAGCACGTTTTAAAGCAGATTTCAAAAATTATGTATCGGCATTTTGCGCAGCAACAGTTTGTGTTATCTTCTAATACATTAAATTTTAGTTTGCATTAACACTTACATTTATTCTTTCGGATTCTGTGATTTTATATTTATGATTTCTTAGCAGTCTACTAATAATATAATCAGAATGTGCTTGAGATACTGAACGTTCAAGTTGGCTTTATTTTATTGATGGCTTCGTAAACTAGAAACAGGGGTATATTATTTGCTCATTCAAATTTGTACATCTTAAATAATAGATTATGATGCATTATTTTCAGTTACATTCGAAAGAATATTTAGGCATAAAATAGAATGGGAGAGAAGTATTTTGTTCATTTGAATGTTCAGAAATTGAGGTACTTGCGTATAATTAGAATACACACAGTAGCTTGTAAGTTACATTTACATTACATTAACTTATTACAATACGTTAATGAATTAGGCACGAAGAATTTCTCTGGTGCTGGACCAGATTGTATCAAGAACTTCTGGTGAAAGAAGTTTACTTCTACACACCAAAATTGGCCCGCATATTCACCTCATATTTAAAGTCGGAGACGCCCATTTTACAGTGGCTGGTGTTAGGACGCAAAATACTCCTACCGAAAGAAGGCAACTCGTTCTGCCCATAGAATCAAAGGCCAACAACTTATTTGAACACACTGTATAAGATCTTTACAGCTGTCCTCAACAACAGGATTGTTCGGCGAATTGAACCTGTGTGGGGTGAGATATACGGACAACGTGGCTCGAAAAAAGGTGTAGCAGGCTGTCGAGAGAACCTGCTAATTGACAGGTGTGTCTGTCAAGACGCTGCAGTCCATCAACGCAACCTGTCAATGGCCTGGATTGACTACCGTAAAGCTTTCGATTCAACCTCTCATGCGTCACCTTACATGTTCAGCACTTAAATATGAATAAAGACTATTTTGTACAAACTTCAAGTTCTTTACTCCACAAATCAGATACATCAAATTAAGTTAGGGTGTATCAGTGCAAGTATCGCTAATAATTTGCAAATTTTCCACTGGTCAAGAGTTAACAAAAATATGGTGGTTTTTCTCAAACTATTAAAAATCTATTTTCTCGGAAACCCCACCTTCTATCCTTGATTTATTTTGCTGAATAGGTACTTCTATAAGGAAGACATCCTTTGAATTTCATGCGAGCCAGATCATTTTTGTGCTCACGAGAATATTATTTAAAAAAAAACATTAAAAGTTGATTATATTGAAAACCTCATTTTTTACTTTATGCAATATTTTTCAGAAATTATTTTTTAGATGAAAGCGTTAAAATGGTAAAATACATTTTGTCTTATTTCGGTAATAGTTTACTTTGAAAAATTTCCCGAATTTTGGAGTAAATGATTGGCCAGCTTCTGGAATATCTTCTTTATAGTCTAGAAGTAAAATATTATTCGAGGGAGACCCAAACAGTTTCAGGTTTTCCCCAAAAAACTTCGAAAAATCCAAATAATTAAAATCTGTAAAAATCACGTTCATGTCTAAGTCTAACTCTATTGCCGTTCTGTAAAACAGTGTATACTTACGTATTTTCAGGTGTTAAGTACGAATATAGCCTTCAAAATATTCGCAAGGGACATTTTCAAGGTGATTTCGAAAAAATATGTCTTAAATTGCGAAAAAAGGAATTATTTGTAATTTTCCGAGCTGGAAAAGGGGTAGGGTGTGACAGAACTTGCTCCTTCCCCTTTTCCAGCTCAAACCTTACAAGTTAAAATAATACACATTTTATAAACCTTTATAATATATTATTGAAACAAATTCATTTTACATATTATAATTTAATGTTAATATTTTTGGTTGAAAATTCAACTACTAGGTTAAGAGTTGAATTTTTATGTTAAAAAATGTTGTTGTTGTTGATGATTCATGAAAATTTACTTATTTTGATAAAACTCGTTTTGGTTTTGTCTGAACATTAATTTTTTCACTGAAAATTCAACTATTTCATTTTTATAAAATTGATCTTTTTTAGTCCAAGAATACTGTATTTTGCTGAAGATTCGTCTTTTTGGTAGACAATTAAACTTCTTGGTTGCAAATTCATCTTTTACGTTAAAAATTCAAGTACTTGGTTAAAAGTTTTTTTGCAAAGAAATTTTTATTGTGAAAGAATTATCATTTTAGTTGAATATATATCCCTTTGGTTGAAAATTGAACTATTTTGTAGAAATCTCGTTGTTTTTGTTGTTGTTGAAAACTAATTTTTCAACTGGAAATTGAACTAATCCATTTTTTGTTTACAATTGATGTTTTTTTAGTTAACAATTTACCTGTTTGGTTGCAAATTGGTCTTGGTTTCAACTTGGTTGAATGTTGAACTCGTTTTTTTTAAATTATTTTTTTTTGTTAATGACCCATCATTTTGGTTGAAAATGTTACCATAATTTTCTTAACTGAAAATGTAACTATTCTAGTTGAAGCTTCACCATTTTAGTTGAATATTCATCTCTTTGATTGAATATTCAACTAGTTTGTTTTAAATTCGTTGTTTTTCTTGAGCATTAAGTATTTAACTTAAAATTCAACTATTTTGTTTAAAAATTGATCTTTTTTTTTGTTGAAAATTTTTCTATTTGGTTTAAAATTGCTGTTTTCGATTTAAAAATTCATGCATACTTTGTTGAAAACCCAAAGGTTTCTGCAACATTTTCTGTTGGTTTTTGGATGTTGTAATTCATCCAGAAGTGAGAGTTGGAACTAATTAAATCTAAAGAGTCACTTTTAAAAAGAACAAATTTAATTTCCAAAGACGGATATTTACAGTCGGATGTTAGTCGATCATGACTAACCTCCGACTTTCAATAAAAGTTATAACAACTTGCAGTCAGCAGACATGAATAAAGTTGTGTAAAAATTAATCCTGGGTTCGCAAAAGTGGATCCTTTTGATTTGATGTTTATAATCAGAATGTTATGTAATGGTTTGGTATCCCGGGTTTATTGTGTATTTACTAAGAAAAAGTTACATTTTGAAACGGTAACGATAACGATAACCAAAATTTAATCAAATGTATCTGAAAGCTTAAAGTCTTCCGAATTTAATGGTATGATCACTTTTATCATAGAAAAGTTCTGTCAATAGTTAGAGGACACAACATCCCGGAAAATAGGAGTTTTCGGCCTCCTTGTCAAGCGTTGGCTTTCACCTGCTTCCGAAAAGCGGTCGACGTTAGGAAAAATCTGAAAAAATGCATAGGTATTCTTTCAACATTCTCGAATGCATTAAATTGTTCCAAAACTCAGGAATATTTAATAATTTACAGTTTGCGGGGATTTACTTACAGATGATTTATCTTGAGGACGAATGAAAATAGGAAGCCGTTTATTGGCTCCAATGATATTTCTTGCGCAACAATGATTTTTTTATAAATTTCATTATTGCACTGCACTCGCATAAAAAATCCCCGTAAAAAGTAAATTAATGAATATTTCAGAATTTGGAAAATGTATTGCATTAAAGAATGTTGAAAAAATGTCTGTGAATTTTTTCAGAATTTTTCTAACGTCGAACTCGTTCTGGGAACAGGTCAAAGTCGACGTTTGAAAAAGGAAGGCGAAACGCCCTGTTTTTTCGGGATGCTTTGCCCTATAACTATTGACAACAACTTGTTAGGATAAAATTGAGGATATTGTTGACTTCAGAGGACTTTAAGCTTCTAGATTATTTTTGTTAAAAAATTCAGATATTTTTTGTTAAGCGAGCTGCAATAAAAATAAGTGAGGGGCCTCGACTTTGACCCCGACTTTAATTACTTTTTCGTGATGTAACAAGAACGATAACTAGTTCCTGCTAAAAGGTAACTTACCCATCACTGATTAAAGGTTTAGAGACGAGTAATAGAGAGACGAGTAATATATTGAGTGGGATTCGGAGGACGAATGCAAAAATAGCAAAGAACTGTCAGAGAATGTGGATAAGCCGTTTGCTTATATGTGTAAAAAAGAGGTCGGGAAAAACGCCCGTTGGTTATCCGCTTAGAGCTTAACCCGAAAAATCTCACTTTTCATCAATATCCCAACACACGCTATTGTTGATGATGACGTGAGTAAATCCTAAATCGGTTGAGCAGTCGCTTACCCGGATTCTGAATCGACTGCACTTCGAGAGCGAAATTGCATAGAGAACCCAAAGCCGGATTGATAATTGTGTAGCGTGTACTAGCTTCAGAAGAGATGAGGATTAGATTGACAATTGACAACTAACAAAACCATGTTGCTCTTGGATAAGTCAAACTGTATAACAGCCAATTTAATATCGAAGGTTAATTAGGGATAAGTGCATTGTTAAAAAGAAAATAGGAAAAGTAGAAGTTGATAAAGGTACTGATTGTTAGAAACATCTATCGAGTTTGATGATAATTTTTTGATTGGTTATATGATAAACATTTTTGAAACAATGATTGAAGCCATTCATTAAAAGGGGCCTCAAACCTAAAACTCGATTTCGAAAAAAATATAAATAAAAGTTTGCTTAAATTTGCAATAATAATCATATATATTATTTTTTTAATCCAGACTGATAAACTCCTATATATCGCGTTCACTGAAAGTCTAGGTTGATTTTTATTGCAATTGAGGACAATATTAATACAAAGAAAAAGGGATTTAACTGATGTTTCTGCTAAGATCCCTTTTCTACTACGCATATTTCATATGCCTATACGGTAAACTTAGCATAGTTTTCCGTAGTCCTTATTACTGAATACACCAAAACCCCAATCTTGTGACCCCCGGTTTTTTGATTCCTAGAACTGCTGGCCCATCAGTTGCTCAGGGGGCAGGGCGAACGATAATTACGAATCTTCCTTGAAAAACACCAGCAGCGTAGTGAAAAAGCGCCGTGGGCAGATACTCAGTCGAGTATATTGCGCAATATTATGGAAACGGTTCAGGCGGCCCTGACTGTTTACGTTTCGATTCCCCTGATATAGTAACAAGGCTATTTGCAGGAAACTTTTTAACCTTTTTGCCGAGTGACGTTAATCCACATTCTTTGTTTTGTTGTTATGATACCTAGATCCGTTTTCGACAATGAGATATGGGTCCTGATTTAACTCGTATTTTCTTTACTGAAGGGTATTTTGATGCATTTTTTTATTTCATATAATTATTGTCATCTCTCGTGGTTAAAATTATTTTCAGTTTTACATAGATCCCTTTTTGAGCATCATTGAAATTTTTTTATCAATTTTGAGATTAATTACAGAATAATAATACGTTTTTATTGCAGAATTCAGTATAGGACATGTAATATGCCCTTTTTGCATATTTAATTTCAATTTGACCCAAACACTACTTAGGCCACTTTTTGACAAATGCCTTCAATTAATAATTAATAATTTAGTATTCAAAGTTGTTCAAATTAAAAGAATATAAATGTTAAACGATTTTTAATTGAGAAAGTTCCAATTCGTACTATTTTAGATCAGGTGAAATTTTGAACAAAGAACAATATTTCGAATGAAACGAAAAAAAATTAAACTTGTATCATTCCTTATAAAGGCTTTTAAAATTGGATAGCTTGAAATTGCAGGTGTTCAAAATTGAAAATTTTTTAAACGGAGGCGCTCAAAATCGAAAAATTTCAGACTAAAATTTTAAAGATTGGACCATTTTATTAGAAAGAAAGTGAAATAGTATAATTTCCGATTCAAGGCGTTCAAAATGGAAAAAGCATCTGAAAATTAAAACAATGGTAATTGTATTATTTTTAACTAAAATTGTTTGAAATTAAATAATTTTCAATTCAACATTTTTGAATTTAAATAATGTTCAATTCGAAGTGAAAAAAATTTAGTTTCTAAGTCAAAAATTCCGAAATGCTAGAATTTCAAATTCTTATTACATTCAAAAATTGTAATTCAACATTAAAATTAGGTGGATAAATTTTTCTAAAATCAAAAAATGAATTCATTCTAATTTTCACCGTTGAAGATGGGAAAATTTATAATTACGAACCTTAAGAATTGAATTAATCTATATCAAGGGTCAAAATACAAAAATCATTTTTAATGAGAAACATTAGAAATGAAGAAAGTATCTAATATCGAACCTTGAAACTTAAACGTATCCGAACCTCATTTAAGACTGAAAAAAATTCAGTCACAAAAAAACATAGGAAAGAAAAAATTAAAAATATAGCGTTCAACATAAAAATTCACGACTCTAAAATTGTATCCTTTCAAAATTATATAAATTATTCTGTTACCAAGGTATTAATTAAAGATACACTAATGTTTACCTATTTTCATTTTGATCAATATAATTTTCACTCTCTTAATTTCAAATTGTTCAATTTTTAAAACTTCTTTTAAAATTGTTATTTATTCTTGAACATTTCCACTCAAATATTTTTCAGTGTGAAATGATTAAATGTTTTAAGTCTTCAACCAACAGTCAGACAAATTTAAGATATTATGATACATCATAAATTAAAAAGAATAATAAGGAATACAAAACATTTCTATATATGATCATAATGTTTGAAAGTGCACAACTTTCACTTTTGCAATTTCAAATTATTTTTTAATGTTGAGATTGAAATTTTAAATATTTGGGGACATTTTGAAATAAAATATAATTCAATTATAATTCCTGGTTCTAGGATCTTATACATTTTTAAGACTTGAATCTGAGAATTTATTGTCTGACTGTTTCCCCTTTTAATTTATTCACGAGGTATTTAATTCAAGATTGTTTAATTACAAGTCATTCAACCTAAATATTCTGCAGCTATTAAGTTCCTTAATTTGAAATTCTAGAATTCCGAAGAATTTAAAACAGACTATCAAGGCTTTTGATATTGAATTTCGAAATTTTGAAAGATTTAATAGTGAAACTGTCCTCATACTTTTAATATTTGAATTTGAAAATAAAACATTGTGAAATTCCAAACCTTTAAAAATGAAGAAAATTACAAATAAAATATTTTCGAATTTAAGCTTTTTTGAAGCAAAAAAAAACTTTAGTTTCAAGGTCTCAAAAATTCAAATGTTTCAGAATTAAGCATTCAAAACTATAATTTTGAATTAAAATTATAGAACTTTTAAACACGATAGATATATTATTAGTAAGAATCATATCAGCTAGTATCAAGTGACATTCAAAGTGATTCGATATAAATTGAAGAATTTTGAATATTGGAAACCTTTAAAGCCTTATTATTCTTAAAACTTCAAAAATTATATATGCCTTTTAATTGGAAACTTACAAAATTAGTGAATTTAAACATAAAATATTAAAAATTATACCACTGAGAAGTACTATGGTTGTATTCACTATGGGTCTATTTATTTGTGCTCATTTTATGAGCATTTTGCTTCCTCATAGGTATCAAATAAATTTGCTTCCTTATATAGGGAGAGTTTTCTCTAAAAAAAAAGAAAAAAAAAGAATACTTTCAATATTTGTCAAGTTTCTGTTTTACTGAAAATCTTATTTTTAGAAAATCATAAAGCCCATTAACATGTCTATCGATTCCAATGAACAACTTTTTAACTTACGGTAGTGTTATATTCAAAATTAAAAAAAAGTTTTCTTCATATGAAAAATGTAACCTTCTTTTTTAAACTCTCTAAGTCGCGATTGATCCATCAAGATTGCCCGAAAACGCGAACAATTACATCAAACACAATACTCTTATATTCCCGAATTTTAAAAAAGTCCTCTTAAGCACAAAGTAGTTTTGTTTAGAAATTTAAAAACGATATTGGTAGGTTATGGTAGGTCGTGAAAGGTTCGTCAATTGGGCAATCGCTGCGTTTCGAAGACGCGAACAAATGTATCATATACATTAATGTTGTATTTACAATATTAAAAAAATTTTCCTCATATCAACAAGATAAACAATATATTTTTTGAACTTATACATCGGTATCGCTAGACGATAAGAGGTCATAGAAGGTTCGTCAAAAGGTCCATCGACGAGTCTCGAAGACGTGAACAAACATTTCAAATACAGTACTGTAGTATTCCTAATATAAATAAAGTTTTTCTTATATAAACAGAATACACTTCTGAAGTTTCATAAATCGATACTGGTGGCTCATAATAGGTTCGACAACAGGTCGATCAATGCGTCACGAAAACTCGAACAAACACAATAGATATTGTATTGCTGTATTTTGCATATCAAAAAATTTTTTCTTGTATAAACAAGGTAAAATTTTGTTTGAAGTCTCTAAACTAAATAAAAACTACTACTAAATAGCCGGTCTAGCTCAAAATCCCAACAGACCTGGATATCGGTCGAAGCTACAGTTCGAACTAATTTCGAGATATGGTAGACAAAAAAAAGTTGCATAAACATACCCAGACACGCACATGCGGACATTTTTTGAAAATTGTGTTTTTGAGCTCCTGGGAACCAATTGTATCGAAGTATTTCTAAAAAGTAGATTTGAAAATTTAAGTCATTATAAACATCACTTTGTGAGGAAGCAAAACATTTCCAAACTTTGTTTAAAAACTGAAGGTTTCTTAAATTAGGATCTGGAAACTAAGTCATTAAAAATATTCAATTCACAATTTGTTTACCACGATTTTTAAATTCAATCATCTCAATCTAAAGTTAAAAATTGATAACTTGAAAATCGACGATAAAGCCTTTCCATGCAAGGGGAACATCTTCATTTTGAAGACAATTTGATAATATGTCAAACTGACGTTTACTAATAAATTGTCACACTGACATGCCAGAAAAAGTTGGGGGACAAAAAACACGCGAAAAGCGAGAGGAAACATAGGGCCTTCATTGTGGACAAATTAATCATTTTTACAAAAATTTCATTAATTTCTATAATAATGATAAATTTCCATAAATTTGAGAAATTATGGTAAATCATCAAACTTCTCATACATTTTTAAAATTATGGTAATGGGTGAAAATATATGATAATTTAAGAAAATTTCAGAAATTCCTGGTAATAGATCGGTAACTTTTGTGACAAGTCACAGGGGTGTCATCTCGCCCCCCACGACACGTTGAAAAAGGGTAGGGGTTCAAATCAACATTATTTCTGTAACCAGTAACAGGGGTGCCTTGCCGGAAGAGAAAATTAAGATCCGACAAAATATGCCGGAACAGAAAATTAAAATCCGGCAAAATATGCCGGACCCGTATACACTATGATAAATGAAAGAATAAAAGAATGGTAGATTATTATATACAATAATAACTCCTTTTGCATCAATATTATTATCCATGAATGAAAATAAACCGCGATATTTGATAATAAAGGTACAAAAATGAAATATGATTCTTCAAACCGTTGTTACAGAAATAAAGTGGATATAACGTTTAAATAGAGGATGGAATTGTGTATCGTAAGAAAAATGTTCCTGCGATTTGACCATTATTTATTTAAAAGATTAGGAAAGTGCCAATTTATTTGTCTATAGTTTTGTTTTATCAGATAGAACCTTCTCTTTGTATTTCCTCTTTGTAATTCCAATACTGCCTCACCCTTAAGACGTGAGATAGGATCGTCAATTTTTCAAGCGCATCCGAAAGTAGCGCTCCTTCATCTGATTCCTTGGAGGTTGGAAAAAATCAATGGTCCGTTCGCCTGAACTTCTAATTCCGAGGTTACAACGCAACGTCCGAGACAGATTGCAGTTTCTTAACTCAGCTGTGTGCCGGACAAGAATCGAATTGCCCGAGGGGTTTCTCAGAGGCGCCCTTTATTCCAGTTTCTTGTCCCCCTGCAGCCTCGCTTTGCTTTGACCATCAGTCGAGTTTGAGTGTTGCGGGGTCGGCCGAATCCAACCAAGTCAAGCAGGAGGCACCCTGGCATTTATCAAACCTTTATTTAACCTCACGGAAAAACGAGCTCTATCTGCACCGACAAAAGCGCCGAACCATTTCATTGCTGCCATGGTGGACCGCAGAGATTGAAATTGTGCGGTGCGAGATGAGATCGAGAAGGCGGCAGTGGTCGGATAACGCTCAGAGGCGAAGGTGGTTGAGGTGGTTAGTGGCCCGCTTGAGCAAGAAAGAGGTGGAGGTTGGTTCACTACTGCAGTATTGCATTCGCCTGAGAAAACTAGATACTGTTTTATCAGGGTTGCTACAAAATCCCAATTTTCAAATTCACTCACTTTTCCCTGGACAAATTTTCATTTTCTCTGGCTGCTATAAATCTTTTTCTTTCATTTACAAAAAAAACCTTTGGTCAAGGAGATCAAAAAAGAAAAAAAAATGATGTGAAATGTTGAATTTTCCCGCCAAAAAGACGAATTTTCTTCAAAATATTTGAGCTTTAAACCACAAAATATAAATTTCCAACAAAAAAGGTAATTTCCAACAAATTATTAGAATTTTCAACAAAAAAAAGGTAGTTTTTAACTAAGAAAGATCAGTTTTGAAGAACAAATGAAATAGTTACATTTTTAATTAAAAAGTTACACTTTAGCTGAGAAAAAAACTAATTTCAAATAGAACCAAAAAATTCCTAAGTGAAAAAAGGAGTTTTAACAAAAATGATGAATCGCTCAGGACAAATGAATTTTTAATCCAATAGTTAAATTTTTTATAAAAAAATTTATTTCCAAAAAAATTGTTGGATTTTAAAGCTAAAAAACTAATTTTCTGTAGAAGAACTCAAATGTTCAACCCAAGAAGATGGATTTTCAACCCAAAAAGACACTTTTTCAGCAAAATATATGAATTTTCAACAAACTGATGAATCCTCAACCTAAAAATAAATTTTGTACCAAATATTCGAATTTTGAGCAAGACCAGACAAATTTTCGACAAAATACATGTGTTTTCAACTAAAATGATTAATTTGTCACTCAAAATATAACAGTTAAATTTTTAGTTAAAAAATACAATTTTCAATAAAAACAAAATAATTTCCAACCATGAAAACGAATTTTCAACAAAAATAAACTTTTAACTCATGAGATTACTTTTTTTACCAAAGACACAAGTTTTGAACAAAATAAATAAATTTACAACAAAAAAAAAGATAAGTTTTCAAGAAAAGAAGGATCCGTTAAATTTTCAGTAAAAAAATTAATTTTCAACAAAATAGAATTAATTTTTAACAGAAGGATTAAATTTTTAACCGTATGAATAGATTTTGAACCAAGAAGATTAAATTTCTACCTGAAAAGTATTAATTTAGAAGAAATTAGTAGAATTTTGAACTAAAAAAGATGAATTAAAAAAATGGAATAGTTCGATTTTCATTGAAAAGATTGATCTTTGATAAAACAAAGTCTTCAAAAAAATTGGTAAATTTTGTACTGAATGAATAAATTTTTAACTAAAGTTATGAACCTTCCACCAAAAAATTCATTTTTAACCAAATAGTTGAATCTTCAACCAAAAAGATGACTTTTCTACCACACTGAACAAATTTTCAACAAAACGCAGGCTTTTTCAACTAAAAAACATCAATTTCGAACCAAGAATAGAATATTTTAATTTTCAGTTTAAAAAACTTTCAAGCAAAAAGATGAAGTTTCAAATAATGAGATTAATTGTATACTAAAAAAGACAAATTTTAAACAAAATATTGGAATTTATTAGCAAAAGGATCAATTTCCGACAAAATAATGAAAAAGTTAATATTTCATGCAAAAAAATGAATTTTCAATCAAAAAAGAATTTTCAATAATGTTGTTCAATTTTCAACTAAAGACATTAACTTTTTACGAAACAGATAAATTTTAGACCAAGAAAAATAATTTTCTACGAAAAAATATGAATTTTTAACAAAATACTTGAATTTTCAACCAAATAATTAAATCACAAAAAAAAGAGTAGTCAAATTCTCAAACAAAGAAATAATTTTTTAACCAGAAAAATCAATATTCAACCAAAAAGATAAATTTCCAACCAAGAAGATTAATTTTTCACCAAAGCAGGTCATTTCAAACAAAATACATAAATTTGCAACTAAAAAAGATAAATTTTCATCCAAAAATAGGATAGTTGTACTTCCAATTTATGAATTAATTTATAACCTAAAACAAATTAATTTCCAACAAAATATATTAATTTTTAACCAGATCGCCTAATTTTTAACTGAAAATTTTGCATTATTAATTAAAAATAAAATAGTTAAATTTTAAGTCCAGAAAATAAATTTGTAAACAAAAAAATGGTTATTCAATAAAATAGTTAAATTTTTACACAAAGAGATGATTTTTTTACAAAGAAGATTAAATTTTTACGAAAAAGACGAATTTTGAACAAAATAGTTAAATGTTTAAACAAGGAAATGAATTTCAAAACAAAAAGATAAATTTTGAACCAAAAAGAGTAATATTTTAGCAATAAGCAGAATTTTAAACTAAATACATGAATTTTTAACAAAAAAAGATGGATTCACATCAAAAAATGAAATAATTCAATTTTCAATTCAACAAATCTTTTGTAGCTAAAAAATATATATTTTGAGAATGCCGTAGTTATATTATCAGCTTAAGAAATTGATCTCTGGCCAACAACAATAAATTTTCAACAAAATAAATCACTTTCTATCCAAATAGTTAAATTTTCAACTAAAGAAGATAAATTTCAACCAAATATGCAAATTTTTTTAAATATTGTGAAAATGTACCAAAGAGATTTGAAATAATCCTTTAAGGAATAAAATCAACCCTACAATATTTGGATTGAGTAAGAATAGGAACTTTTACCGGACGAGAGAGCCAAAACATAAATCGCTAAAGAACTATTGTTAAATAAACAATTTTACCCTAAACTATTTTTTCTAAAGTTCGCCTTCAGTTCTGTTTCAAAATAAGTTACAACTAATAATGGGAATATTTTTCTGAATTTGATCAAGCATTTATAAGAATGACATTTTGGAACTTGAAATGATACATCATTAAAGGCCATATATAACCAAAAAATTATATGAGATGATTACTATTTGGGAATAAAGATCTTTGCTTACCCAAAAAGTTGAATTCAGGTACACAATTCGTTTATTGATTCATGAAAGACGAAAAATAAATTCTGTTATCATTTCCAGATTTGAGATTCTTGTGAAACTTTTTGTAATGTTCCATAGTTTTTCTGCAACTATAGTACTTATACGCGTATGTTATTTTCCTTGTACACAGCTTATTTTTACGATCTCCGTAAATCATTAGTCTTGACTGTGTAGGTGAATTATGAACGTAGTGGCAAGGTCGAAATGAATTTTGCACCCCTCTTTCTTTTTATATATTTCTTGGCATACTCGTCCTGCTTTCAAAAGAAAAAACACAATAAAAGAAAAGCACATTGTGATTCACGTGTTGGATTTTAAGGGCATCATAGTTTGCGGCGTCAAGATGTGAAAAAGTGTCTCAGGCTTTACACAAATAGAAACTAGCTGTGTTAACAAATGTATTTGCTTCCTCATAGAGAAAGCATTAGTGATTTTGTTAAATAATAGGCAAAACAAAGTCTTCAATTTGATCAATTTAAAAATAGAAATTTATAAAAAATACAAAATTACAGAATAATAAAAATATTTTTTTAAATACAAAGACAAATCAGACGAATCAAATTTTGTATTCGAAATGATAATTTTTCGAGCTCAAAAAGGGAAGGGAAAAGTTGTGTCGCACCCTATCCTTTTCCCAGCTTTATGATTTCTTCACAAAAACTGTCAGAATTATTCTATTTGAAAATTTATGATCAAAAAGTCCTTTCAATTCATGCATCATCGTTGAATTATGACGATGAACAAAGTTTTTCTGTAAACAGATGTTTGAATTATTATAAATGAGCATAACTTCCTTAATCTCCAATAAAGTGTATGATTAATATAGATTAATCAATTTGCCTCGAATCAGGGAATCTATTCTGTTCTTGCATAAATTTTGAATTATGTTAGTGAAAAAAGTTTTGTTATAAAAAACCGTGTTTTCAAATATTAAGCATTACCATAGCTTCCTTACTCTTCAACAAAATTTTTCAATATCACGGGTTAATCGATTCATCTTGAATCCACACAACTTTTATATTCTCGCATCAACTTTAAATTATGAGAATGAAAATTTTTTTAAGATAATAATCGATTTTTAATATAATATAAATGACTAATACTTCCTTACTGTTCAATAAAATGTATGATTATTATGGGTCAATCGATTTGTCTCGAAACAAGGAATCTTTTTTATTCCTGCATCAACTTTGTATTATGTTAAAGAGAGAAGTTTTACCATAAAAAACCTTATTTTCAAATATTATGCATTACCATAACTTTCCTACTCTTCAATAAAATGTAACAATATTATAGGTCAATCGATTCGTCTCGAATCAACTTTAAATGATGAGAATGATAAAGTTCTTAATATACAAATCGATTTTGAATATAATATAAATGACTATGACTTCCTCACTCTTTAATAAAATGTATTAATATTATAGGTCAATCGATTCGTCTCGAAGCACAGAATCTTGTATGTTCTTGCATCAATTTTGAATTATGTTAATAAAATAATTTTGTATCATACAAAACTGATTTTTAAAATATTATTGAATGCTAAAAAAATGCAATAAATATTTTTATAAATCTTTCGCCCAGTTTCAAGATATTAGTAATGAAAATAAGCCCTCCAAGTTTCATCAATTTATTTGAAACCATTTTTAAGTTATTGTGTTCACAAGAAAGTGTGAAATCAACACACACACAAACACATTAGTTCAGAACACCACTCTCTCCTCTCTCCTCTCTCCTCTCTCCTCTCTCCTCTCTCCTCTCTCCTCTCTCCTCTCTCCCCAATACATCATGTATTGTAGCGTTACCTTACGTTTCGGAAATAAGCTTCCAATACATTTATTGGAAGTTTCCAACATAAATTTTTTACAGTGTGTGTGAAAACAATGCAAGCTGATTGCCGAAAAGTTTACTACTTTAAGTCCCATCAGTCACTTTCCACTTTGCCTTTGAAAAATACATTTTTTCTGAAATTATC
Source organism: Andricus grossulariae (assembly GCA_011634705.1). Lineage (NCBI taxonomy): Eukaryota > Metazoa > Arthropoda > Insecta > Hymenoptera > Cynipidae > Andricus > Andricus grossulariae. The sequence continues at coordinate 213,467,003 of JAABKJ010007545.1, read as the reverse complement.
TTATTAAAGTACTTATATAAAAGCACAATATAGTATAGTTTCAAAATTGTAGACGAATTCTTTCAGAAATTAGGGCTAGTCTTGTCACGCAACTATACCAAACTATAAATTTTAAATGTAAAATTGCTAAATTATATTAGCAGCATATTAAATATCTTAGATTCACAAATATCACTTATATTGAGTTGAAAAAGATAAAAATTAACAATGGAGTTTGAAATTTCACAGTTGAGGATTTTAAAAATCACTTAAAAGTCTGTCCCTCAAGTTTTTTGTCTTTGTCACGCCGTATTGCTATTTTAGGATGAAATTTGAAAATAATTACTTAAACTATTCCTAATGTGGGCTACAATTGATAATTGTATACTTACGAAGATTCGATTATAGTTAAAAATCGATTTATCAACGTTGATACTAAATAACAGTTAATAATGATCACTATTTTTGCGTAATATTTTTTATAAAATGACCGGTCACGCTCCAAATTTATTTAGCATACTATAAAATAAGAGGATGTTTTGAAACGCTGTAGTCAAAATCAAATGAATAGTGAAAATAATCATTTTCCACATATTTTTTATTTTCGAAAATCGCATTGGCTAAAATGGTCTACTTTTTGGCAATCACTCAAATAGGATCATGCTCTGATGATAAGCGAACAATGTGCGTCCTTTGCAAAGGTGACTTTACCAAAACTAATGAGCTGCAAATGTGAGTTTGAAGTCTAAAAACACTAAATACACAGTTTACGAGGATTATCCCCACCCAATATACCACCAAATATACCACCGCAGGGTCCCACGTCTCACGACGGTGAGTGGGTGGCCACAGGGTACGACAAAATCATAACGACAGGCCTGCGAAACCCTCGTGTGTCTTGAGGACACGAAGCGTTCCGAGGATGGCGGCTTTCTGCATCCATCTTGCAAGTGCCTTGGCATATTTTTGGCACGCGGATATGGCTTTGAGATTACGAACCAGTGATTGTTTCGCACCTCCGAGAGCACCTATTACAAGGACAATTACTTGTACCGAATATGTTGGGTACAATCGTTGCAGCTCCCTTTTAAGGTCTTGATACCTTTCCTCCTTTTCATATATAGGTGTGATATTACCGCGGTTCAGCTGGGAGCCGGTGTCATATTCATAGATGGCAGTTTCTCTCAGTGGGACCATGCGGCAGTTCTTTAACCTGTTTTTAAATTATATTTTTCTTTCATGGAAAATGTGCACTGCAAGATCTAATGAAAAATTTTCATTAACTATCTAACAAATAATTTTTATATTCATAAAAAAAAACCTCCGATTCACGTTTGGAACCCCGATCTTTGGTTTCTCTGCCTTAATCCCTGAGTCTTCGAGAATTTCGGAGATCAACGACAAAGCTTAATAAATTTAAAGAAATCACTATAATTTTGCTATTTTTAGGCCAAATAAACTGATTTTAAAATTTTAAACAGATTTGCTAATTAAAAACGATTCAAAAAATGTACCTTTGCATCTCCTCAATGGACTTTAGTTCATCCCTCCGTTGCCTTGCCAAACGATTCACTGTAATATAGAGCATATACTAATTCTATTGAATGCGTGCAATTCACTGCGCAGTTGTAGTCAGGTAAATAATTGTTATACTTATTCCAAGTTGATAATACAAGCTTCCACTGAATAAGATAACCTTTTTTCTGCTGATAACAAATTGTTACCATAACCTATAGTTATAAATAGAATAATTTAAACTTCTCGGATACATTGTTGTAAAATCTAATTGCTGTTTGATCCTCATCCATTTCTACATCTTCTTCCTTTTAATAATTTTATCGTTTTTCTCTTAGGGGCCGTCAATAATTACGTTACCAGTGTGTGTGGGGAGGGGGGTAGTCAGTAGATGTGTGGTTGAGTCACGCCAACCCCCGGAAAGGCACATTGCGGCAAGTCTCTTCGTCATATTTGTGACAAGTCACCTTTGCTGCATATCACATTGCGGCACCTCTCATTTCAAAGAGTATGAAGTACGCAAAAAATTGGCAAAAATGCAGCAAGTCACATTTGCGGCGAGTCACATTACGATATCTCTCATTTGTAAAATTTGAAGTTAACAAAAAATTGGCAATCGTGCGGTGAGACACCCCTGCTGCAGTGTGACTTATTGTCGCAAATATGACGTGCCGCAAACGTCACTTGCCACAATGTGACTTGTCACAAATATTACTTGCCACAAATGTGACTTACCGCAATGTGACTTGCCGGGGGTTGGCATGATCCGGACCTGTGGAAGTAACGTTACGACTTACTTAACGTTTAGTACGTTTCCTGGTAATAAATTTTTAAAAAGTTTGCGAAAGAGTTGGAAAAT